>OFHS01001526.1:8785-27049 GCA_900245855.1 Calvadosia cruxmelitensis
GTGATGACGATAACATTATCAAATATTCCCCGCTGGAACAAGATTTCATCATGCAACCCAAGGTAAATAAGATTCAACCCAGATAGTGTGAAACCCTTGCTGCGATAGGAAAGCATACCCAGGCATGTTTGAAAAAATCAGGGAAGATGTTAATCAAAACGTTAGGTGACATTAAAGAAGCAGCACATTTTAAACAGACTACTTGGCATCACGATCCAAAGGGGGAAGGTTATCAGTGTTCTGGGAACACTACCCTGTGTAAACCAGCTGCAAGACATTTTTAATTTGTAAATAGGACTTTTAAAGTAGTAATTATAGATAGTTTTAGGATCGCGTTCAGATAATTTTATTGAGCAATTTGTAGATAGTTCTATACAAGTTTTATCATATACAGTATTAATTTTTAATTATTTATTGCAGATAATTTTTCCGGGTGTTCAATTGAAATAAAGTTATTTCTGATCAATATAAGATAGAAGTGATAACAAGTTGAACTCTCTGTTTACATTATGTTGCAACGTAGATCTGCTTACCAGATGAGAGTCAGGGCCATCGTGTAAGCATACTGATTGGACGTAAGGGTATGATAAGACTTCCTTAAGTTCTTCTGTTTTATTATCCGTCCATTCTATTCCGCTCCAATTGAACTTCCTTTCAAAGTTGCTAGATTGGAAGAGAAAAAAAAACTATTTAAGAAAGTAAAGAACCAAACCTATAAAAAGGCTTCTAAGCTCTATAGCGATTTTAGATATATCTTGGCTGGGTGCTCGCATGGAAGCACGTGGATAGCATCGGAAGTAAGCTACATTCTTTTATTTAAATGGTTATACCGAGTCGCAGGAGCTACGCCAAGGGGGACTCGGCAGGCTGTAGGCCCCACAGAGGAATCTGCGGCTGGTCTGTCGGGGAAAATTGTGCTTGTAGATTTGGTAATCTCGGCCATAATCCCGTTTAACCGGCCGTCGTGCTGGATAAATGCAGATGAGGAGCTAATTGTGACATATTATGAGGTTCAGAAGTGCTGATTTGCTACTAATTTCAATGTTTATGCATTTTATAGAAGTTTACGCTGTTTGGTTATCCCCTTCGTGAGGGAAGTCTAGCCCCTTGTCTGAAATTTTCTGGTGCCACCCCTGCCAATTCTCCAGTAAATATATATTAAGTTACTTGAAACGCCTCTGGAAGCTCTTTCCATTCGTCTTGCGAAAACAAAGTTATGCCTTGTGGTCAACGGCCATCGCTGAGCCACTACAAGTTTAGCTTGTAGCTGGACGACAGTCTAGTCTTCCACGATTTCAATAATTTTCCAGAACGGTCAACGTGGCTTGTTCCGAAGCTTCTACTTCTACAAGGACCAAGCTATTTAAGCAGGCGGCGCCAAAACGTCCCGTCCCGAGAATAGAACTACAGTGTTGTCATTCAACATCGTGTCCGTACACAGCTTCTGAGCAGTACTGGATGCTATGAAACTATGCTAAACAAAGTTTGACCGTGCTTCAATTTGTTATTATATTGTCTAAAATCTGAGCAGCTTTGAGCCTCAACGTTCTATAATTAATGTGTTCCTATTGAAAAAGTGGATACCTGTAACTGCTACATCAGAGAAAGAAATATCAAATTTCTAGCGATGAAAAGATTGTGCAATATTCAATTAGGTGTCTGCCCACCTATTGAGGGAAACCTCCGTGGCGTGCTTTGAACTAAATGTTTTTACTTCAGTGTTTCCTGACAAACACCAGTGGACGTTAATTTTTGGATAATATAGTAGGAACGTCATGCACATTTCATCGCCTGTGGCTTCTCCACCCTGAAAGAAAGCAGAATACAACTAAATGCTATAAAGTTACGACTTAGACTGACTCATTTCCAGTGAACAGTGAAGGTAAGCTGATCATAACTGGACGTTAGCTTGTTTGCGGAAAGTATATACCAACGACAGGAACACGTTGAGGAATTTGTTGTGTCTGTAGTGGACGCCCAATAAATGCCGTTGGACTTCTGCTGCCAAACGTCATGTAGACTTCCATTTCTAATTTAGCACTCTAGTTATTGCTTTAAAAGTTAGAGATACAGACCAAGATATCACAAATTCAAATATCGAATAATGAACAAATTTGATGCTCTTGTTGAATAAATCATGATATTCCACATTGTTCATAAATTGATCGTGGTTTTCTTTTGTTGACATTTGCCAACGTGTTACATACTGTGTAATTTATGTGTTAATGTAATGTGTTACATTACTGTGGATTAATTGGATGCGCCACTGATAATTATAAAAGTATGAGAAAGAAAACATCATTTCTTGTCTATCGTTCTTATATAGCTCATCACTCTCTTTTCTTTACAGAAATTGTTATTTTTCATTATTCGTAACAGCTTCAATCTCTGTTACTAATTCAGCATGGCGACATCATTAAAGCCCATCTCCTATATAATCACGATTTGCTTATCCATTGCTGACACAAAGCCTAATTTTTAAAATGCACAACTACAGGCGTATGAGTATAGGACAGTCTAAGGAGCACATTCCGTGGCAATTTTAATTCCCAACGATTCCTGAATGTGAACCACTTAGCAAGCCCTTACGCAATGTGTCTCGTTGGAAGCTAACGGAAACGGAAGAATCCCATATGTCTGATGCTTAGGCAAGCAACTAGAAGATCATATATAACTGGAATACATCAATAAACCACTTGTCAATATTTATAAAACATTTTAACTTACCACAGTCACTTTGGTCCTTAACTGTGTGTTATATCTGCAGTAGGTTATCATGCTGTCTCCCTAAAAGCGAAGCATCGTATTCAAATGTCACCCAATGCAGTCATGGTCATGATGCAGTTGCGAAGGTATCAACGGTATAGGAGAGGAAAGGTAACTCCATCTATAGCCTGACAATTTAATAATCCTATGCAGCTGAATCAAGCAAAAGGTACTAGTTTAAGGATTATATCTTTTAGGCCTGGCTTCCAAGGTCTGTTATATGGAATAACGATGTTCCACTGCCCTTAACGTCAATAAATCGCTTACGGAGAATATAAAACCAAATTTGATATGGAGCAAATTGAGACAAACACAGCTCTGCCTACGTACTTAACGAATGGCCTTTGCAATAGAAATTATAGAATGATGGATTTGCATGCGTGTTGAACCGATAGCTTCCGCTTTTACTACACACGTAAATTTTTAATCTAAAGCTAGAATCCACTTACCGATTTTATTTGAATTTCCTGAGGCAGAACTTGAGTTTGCTGTGAAAAGACAAAAAATTGGTATGATGGTAATTTTTCAAAATAATATCCTCTAATAGATCCCCACGTGTGAAAGTTAAAAATGCCTGATGTATGACTTTTACAATATTGAAATACCTGATAATTGAAGTCGTAATTGTCATCTCGAACAAGTTCCGCTATTTCCGTGCCATTTCGAATCAGTTTAGTCCATTGCTTTCTCCCAGCAATGTGCATGTGAGGAAAGGCAGCGAAAACGTTCAGGGTGCCGTTGGGAGCTGCTGAAAATCTCTATAAAAAAAAGCAAGAGAAGACTCTATAGCAGTTGGATAAGATTAATATTTGCCTTCCTTGATCTGTTAGAGACTGAACAGCTTTCGTCAAGCCAAAAGCAAAATGTCCTGGACAATCCGAAACTCATTTCTTGTTTCTAGTATCAACTTTTTAAAAATAAAACGTGGTCTGAAGAAAAACAATGGCATTAGACATATTTTGTCTTGGTAATTATTTGCTTTCACTGGTGACACGTATTCTTGTAATAGATTTAGGAATATTTTATTTCATGGCATTATTCTCTCAAAAAGAAACCATATCTGTGCAAAGCGTGACTCAATTTGACTCGAAGATGACAGAAGACCACCAATCTGGCCAGAAGAAGTTAACTGTCGCTTCTATTACTAATCAATGATTAGTAATGCAATACAGTGAACCCTCGTTAACATCACTATGATTTTCCAGCCTAAAATAATGATAGTGACCGAGTTGTGATACTAAGCAAAGTAAAACAGTTGCTTCTTAAATAAATTTTTCCTCAAATTGAATTGATATTAAGCGGGTTGTGATATTAACTGAGGTGATATTAACGGGCTCACAACGTATTATGAATTATTTCCTGCGATTTTGTCTGAAACTGAATGATGAAGCCCACATTAAGCTTGCTGTACTTATATACTATGGTTCTATGTATCTAACAAACTGTAGTTATATGTTATGTTAGGTTGTATGAATGGACTTACATATACATAGACTGCTTGTAAGGTCACGTGACGAGTGGCCTCCAGGGGCAGTCAAAATCGTAGACGCATGCGAGCGGCGTGGCGCCATTATGGCTTCCCATGGAGGCCACACAGGCCTTGAGTATCAGCGAACTGGATCAACAATGCTTCAATCAACATTCTATGTAAGTCTATGGTTGTATGTATGCAGGCAAATTTGTCGGATTGTAACGAGCTTTCAGCTCATTTTGTTTAAGGATGGAAATACAATTCAAGAACACACAGACGCTTCTTATTTCGTCAAGATTTTGTCATTGTTACAGCCCATCTCCACTTTGCTAACCTTTGAGCAGATTGGATGACAAAACGCCACATCGGTCCATTCATCTTGACCCGGAGGAATGATGTGATCATCGTTTGGATTCACACCAGTTGACAAAGTTGCAGCATCGTAACTTCGAAGGTTATCAGTGTAATAGAACCGTATACCTGAACTGTCTTGAATGCCTGTGAGTATACACGGCGAGAAGAACATTAACAATTAATCAATGGAATAATTGGTAGTTATTGAAATGCAAAGAAAGAGCCCGTGTAATACAATTCGATTTAAACACTCTGTCAGCGTAGTCTAGTAAGATATTCATACGCGTAGTAAAAACAAGAGACTTAAGTATTTATTTTATGCATTTTACGTGTCTCACAGCATCCGACGTGTCTTTATGAGAATTAATACATTGCAGAACTTTCTCTTTTAATGCACATACTATAGCCTATAATTTCATGCTTGGGAATTCTATGAATTTTAATTTCTCCTTCAAGGATCAAACATGTATGAATATCAACATTCCGTCATCTGCACTTTAAAAAACCCCTTATTTCCTACAGCGTGCAAATATAGAACGCTTTCTGTATCTACACTTGGTATCACATGGGATCAATTTAGTACCTTTGCCATTGTTTTGTCGATAACAAACTCAGCAAAAGTTGTCAAGGTTACCAAATAAAGGCGCAAGGAAGCTATCGTTCATGTTCAGGTACCCTTTTCTGATGCATATAGTACATATAATGGAATATAACACGGATAATGTCAAATGCCCAGACCTTGATATCATCATCATCATGCGATTCCTCTCAGTTCGTATTCCATTGAGCGACGCATACTGCCACAGTTATACAGTAGAAAAAAAGATCTATGTGTTTCGTAGAATTATGACGTGCAAAAATAATTGAACAATTATTATAAAACGTTTTGCATGCATCGAATGCGTTCTCGCAATATGATTGGTCGAGGGCAGTGTTTGGAACTGGCGTTTGGAATACTACCACGCTATTGGTGGATCGAACAATAGCCTGCCGATGTTTCGGGGGGTATAACTGCAACTCAAATACAATTTACTACCATATTTCCTAGGTTGATCGTTTTATAAAAAGGTTACCACACGCTCAGGCGTGTGGTAACCCTTTAAAAGTATCCACATGCTGTAATAAGTTACATATTATTCATTACATTTGAATTATTCTATGATAAAATCCTCCCTTCATTGTAAGCGAGCTTTAATTTATTTTCATCGAGGTATTTCTATTATTTTTTATTTGGTTACCTGAATTTTCATCCGGATTGTCGTAATGTAATTCTAATAGAAAGTACGAATTCTGATGAAGTCCAATTGGAATCCCAGCCTTCTCGGGTAGCACGAAACTCTGCAAGAACGAGAATTCTTTTTCTTCAGTTATGAACATTTTATAGGCAACTAAGTACTTATATTCAATAAATAAATTGATTTATTATAACGATGATGATTATTCAAACATAATTGATGATTGAGGATAATGTTTTAATAAGAAGTTACTTAAGTATCAACGCCTCAATACCGTACTTTTCAGGTCACATAGTACAGTCGGTGGGGTATAGCAGATAATATGTGCACGGTATGTGTGGCTACCAGTCAGACGTCCCGGATTCGAGTCCCAGGCCAGCCAACACATATATTCGTATGGCTTCTGTCGCTTTAATTTTCAAGGAGACAAGCCCTCGGCTTATTGTACTACCCTCGTTAAACAAAATGACGCACTGACAATTCCGGTATTGGATCCTAAGATCACGTTATATTACATAAAGGCTTCTTCTTCTTCTTCCAGAATAATTGGCAACCTCCATCTCGAGGGCTACACCAATGTGAATAATAAATAACAAATAAATGCAATACTTAAGTGATAAATAATGGTTACATCGATAGTTAATTGCGGTATATACATCCATTTCATACCCCGAGTGCCTGGTAGGGCCATATGGCCCACGTTGAGAATCTATTGTCCAAAATGATAATTTTCCAAAATCTCCAATTATTTGCTCAAAGGGTGCTCAAAGTAAGAGAAGTTAGGTAACAAATATTTTTTAACTGATTAAAATCATAATTCAGGCGCGAAAGGGTTAAGCTTAAACGATTGATATATACAGCTATTTATACAACAAATGTATTTACATGTCTCACTAAACTGCTTAAACTGTTTGTAATTAAACTCAAAATTGTTCATCTGATCGATGTGATTATAAACTATATATAGTGTAAAAGTAACATTTGAACTTTGGTTTTCAAGATTAAAACTGTTCAGAAAGTGATGCCAGGCGGGCTCTGAAAGTGTCGAGTGTTGCCGCTTCAACAACAGTACGTGGCAGGGCGTTTCCAGGGTGTTCTGGCTGTTCATTGGAATAGTACAAACGATGTTTGAAAGCTTTTGTGAGGGAAATGTAACGTATAGCCAGCCATATTACAGTTTATGAATTATTACATTTTATTTCCCTTTTCCCCACATCTCCATCCCTGTAATCATGTAAATTATCTTGTTGTAATCTCATTAGCATACTTTTATTTTCGTACTTTGATTGATATTTGCATGTACTAGAACAGGCTTTCCGTTTGACGTGATGTAGAATTTAAATAGAAAATCAGAAACACAAGTGATGCATGTAGCCCCTGTAACGAAGTCTGTCTCGACATAGAGCATATGAATATTTTCCCACTGACCTCGCCGCCGATGGCCCAAACGTAGAATAGAGTGTCTGCACGGCAGTTCGCGATCGGAGGTGGCATGTTAGGGCTGTTGCACTCCATACTGAAATTCAAGTGAGTATCGTCGAAGAAGCTATCTGAACATGCGTAAACAACCATATGGTGTACGATGCCTTCGTTGCCAAGAGTAACAACTGGAGCCATCTATATTTGAGCAGAAATGTGAAGTTGGATGAATACTTCATTAAGAAATGAGTATTTATAGTGTGGCATCAGACAGATGTAGATAATAAGAACTGATCCTTTTCAGATCAATAGGACAGTCAAAGAAACATCGTTACACAATACGAGCCTGACACACTGCACACGGTTAACAATGGATAGACCAGCAAGTAACAACATGCAACCAATAGACCACTTTCACAAGCTACCATTTTGGAAAAATCAAGTGCATTATGGGCCAGGTTGATGTCTCTGATTTCGGAATACGGAGAAAGTTGGATTTGATACTGATGCAGATGTCTTCAAGCTGTGCTATACCATGCTTACAAATATGATTCTCGTTAATATTATGGGACAGAAACCCAGTTTCTTCGTTGCTCTAGGCACTCAACAAGTCAACATGCCCCACAATGCACTGGTTTTACCATCATGGTAGCTCGTGAAAAAGGTCTTTTTAGGCTATGCACGGCAAGGATAATCCACATAACCGGGATGAGTGCTGCATATTTCTATATTCAACACAATCAAAAGATTACGACATATTAAATTACATGACATTGGTCATAAGATGGCAACAAGTCAGGGCATTACAAGTATTATAACAACACATCAGGCATACATGATACACTTACCGTAATGATAAAACTTTCAGTAATTTCGAATAGTTTCAAATATGACCAAATTTATAATTAATAATAATTGCAATTTTATGATCTAAATATTTCAGAAACAATTGAAAGCATTTAGAAATTATGCAGACACAATATTGCTGATATTGGAGGACTGAAAGCTGTTTCATTTCAAACATCTGATAAAAAATATAGAGTGACAATCATCCATTACTATATTTTGATGCTAGTGTTGATTGACAGTACAAGTTGAAATGTTCTTAATTATTTTTACGTTGTGATATGTCTGAATGGATATTAGATTATTACTTCTATGACATGTAACATCATCATTACGGAGGATCAAAATCACTCAAAGGAACAATTTGCTGCTTCTGATTGATAACAATTTACATCAGTAACAGCAAAAACAATCACTAACAACAATTCAATATCATCAGATTTTTCATCACAAGTTTGAAGTTATTTCTTGAATTTAAAATGCCTTATCACAGCAGCTATGGGACACCGTGTCGTGCATTGTACCACTCTGCACCATGTAGAAACGTATCAAAAATATCATTTCCTGATTGTTATCTGGTGCACGACCTCAGAAAGACTTTCATTCAGAGATTTACCATCGAAAGCGACCTTTCCAGACATAACACATGACTTATGCAATTATTTCTAATAAGCTTTACCTCTGTTATGTGGCGTTTTCCTCCGAGATACGAGCGCTCGATCTTATGTGTCGAACACCAGTAAGTTGTGTCTTTAGCAGGGATGGTTACCTAGCAACGAAATATTGAGATTAAGGCCTTTAGACATGTTTTGTGAATAATTGTTCATTTGGATATTCTTTGATGCTCAAAATTGAGTTCTGAGTGTAATTGACAGTAATTGCCTTCATTCAAGCTGATCATTTGCTTATCAAAGCTGCCTGATATGACAGTTACGATACCTTATCAAAACACAGTGCAGACAAAGGGTCTGGCATTTAAAAATTGACACCTTCCAAGCACAGCTGCAGCAGTCTCATTTCACGACCGCAATGGGCCTCGGCTGGAAGAGCCAGTTGATCTATCTTCGTCGTAAGACATTGAAATTGATGTATTTCTCTATTTTCCAATGGTGCATGTGTTATTCATTGATTTTGTTTGAAATGCAGTTGACCAAGTACTGAGGGCGTGACGTCAGCTTCAGCAATCAAGACTTCCAGACATAGAGTTCGTATAGTCCAACTTAATCTCATTTCAGAACCTTCAGTTACAGCTGACGAACCGTCGTAAGGCCAACTGGAACTGCGTATAGTTAGCTCGCTTAGGATTCTAACTTGCCATTGTTTCAAGCCGAAAATAATACAACTTATTACTGCGACAAATTAATCTGCAGAATTTTGCAGAGGTTGAAAAACATTTCAAACGTCAGACATGACAGAAAAGTTGGTGGTCAATAAATTAAATGTTGAATCCAGTCATGCTAAATGTGCCATGGCAAGGTATCATGAACTATTTCACTACTACTAGAATGAAAAACCAATACTTAAAACTTCAACTACACTTACATTGTTGTTAGCAATGTCGAAGTACTTTTCAATGTTCGAGGGCTTTTCGTGCTTTGCGAAGTTGAGAAGAGTCACACTTCTTGACCCCCGTTGGGAAGGGATGTGCTGTTGTAGCGTGGAATCGTCAAAAGGATCCGGATCCGAGTCGTGATAAGCGTAAATGAGCTTCGTTGTTCCTAACTAAACATTGGAGACAACGAAAATATCATTGTCAGATGACGATATGCATTCCTGTTTGGACAATCGTATACTTTAGACTGAGACCTTTCTTGATCATTTTATAATTATTTATTACCATGATAAGTCACACTCAATTCTTTCCACCGAGTATTCATGGCTCACTGGTTTGTTCGCTGTTTGTTCAGGTAGCCGACGAGATTCATCATCAATGATCATCATTACTACTACAGTTCAACTTTATCACAAAAATATTCAAAAAGGCTACGGTTGTTTGTAAGGCTAAACTCACTATCGTTAAAATATTACAGAGCATGTCAACATGTGTAACGGTTCTGAAAAATCCCCGTAGACGCAGAACTGTCTGTTGCAAGCACATTACGTCATGCAGTGGCTATGTAGTCTTCTCATGAGGAGAAATTGGATTTCCAACAAATCTTAACATCCTTTCTTTTACCAAGGCTCCTATACAGACGCTGTGATGCGACGCAATTAGATTGTTGATATGACTGTTTGCCAATGACAGTTGATAGCATGCATGAGTAGCGCGTCATATGTTTGTGATATCTGGCGACACGGTTGCTCACGTTTGCTGTAGCCATGTATCACAGCCTCTTTTACACGCCCCCTGATTATAAATGCCTCTTTTGAATATTGTCAGTGACTCTCTATAGCTTTACGAGGACGCACACTTGCATTTGTCTCTACGCTGTGTGTTAAATATTTCACTGACCATGGAGGAAACTGAGATTAATATACCTTCAAGGACCAGATCTTGTCTAACAGGATTGAGTGTGGCCCTGCGTGGCAACTCAGGGCAAGACTATAATGATATACGTCCAAATTGTATATACTCCGTACATCCTGACTGTACCTCGATGTCATAGGCCAGTTTGATTAAATAATGGAAGAAATATCTTTTTATTAGCAGCCAAAAGACAGACACCTTTTGGATGAACGGTGGAGATACGTAGGGGAATGTTTTACGAGCTCAACCACCTTCATTAATAGAGCTGTATCTCCTATCTGGGACTAATAGTATTAGCTGTACGCTTCGAAGCTATTTAGCACAACCTCGTGCAATCGTACTCCGCAATGGCAACAAGCTGAGGCTTTTTACGCATTTCTGATTTCAATACCTGAATGTTGTTATCCTTTTCATCACACGTCGATATAGATCTGTTGAATTTTATAATGGTCTGTCCATCTTTCTCTTCGTAACCAATTAGAATGTAGTCTTGTTGCTTGTCGCGAGACGGTAGTTGGTTTCCTGTAGCATGCCGATCCTAAAAGTCAAATAACAAGAACCTTGCAAGCATCACCTAACTTTCTCATTGTTTCCAACTTGAACAGGTTGCCAGACTTTTATGCATCTCAAATTCAAAGTACAGAATACGAGAATTTATTATGCTCCTTCTGTGAGTAAAGCCAGTTTTGTTTACTCTCATGACCTGATCGCTGCGATTTGCCTAGCGACGGCCGGAAGCGCACATATATAGCCAATAAAGTAACGTAATAAAATATAGCCAATTGCAGAGCGATTCAGGTCGGTTATTTTGTCCTAAACGTGCAAGAATAAGTTCTCTCTCTACGGTCCCGCTGTTTCTCTTGTTTCACTCTCGTGCCTAATTGTCATAGCTGCATTTCGTGTTGTTATTTCTCGGACTGGTGACCGTTTTCACATTGATCGAGAGCAGCGTCTAATCTCCTGTCTTCCATTTCGTCTTACGACAGTTACCTGTCTAATGGTTAAATAATTTTGGTTCCTCAGTGTCGTTGGGCCGTAGACTTTGTCCCACCAAACAGACGAAACCGCCGATTGATTTGACGAATTTTAGATGCTAGGAGCATAAAATATTCAACCATCGGCGTCTTCCATGTGACGGACGTCTCTTTAGTTGCACCTGCCGCGCCTAAAGCCGAACAGTTTGGCCTATTCTTAACTGTCTTAATTATAGCATCAACTCATGTTACAGTTCCCTTTTCGCTGTGATTTTTATTTCTGCTGAAAATGGCTTTTAGAACAACATCGTAATTATGTTCTATACAATGATATTGTAGAGACAGCAACAATGACATCGGAATCTCTCACATGGAACAAGCGCAGTTCCAATGCATGACGGGATTGAAATGTTTTTCGCACGTGGTTTTGAGCTGAAATCTACACTTTTGTCAGCCAAGAACAATGATTGAAATTGACTATCATTGACAAGTGTATTGCTGATTGCGTTTCAAACAAAGCATTGTCCTGGTGTCTTCACCTGTGGCAGAGGTCAACCCACCTACATACCGAAATGCATTGGGACCGTGTATGACGGATTATAATTATGACTACCAATCCCCGCAGCAGCTAGCTCAATGACGTATCCCTCGTCTCAGCACCAGAGTAGCTCTAAGCAATGCGTACATCATTCATGTGGTATTTATCTTCCTGGTATTCGTGTTTGGAGCTCTTCTTATGATAAACCATGAAAATTTGTCAGATCAAATTTTCATTTACTTAATAGAAGAAGGTCTCTGTTTTGTCTCTTTCGCCGTATTTGTTCTCGATGACAGGATATATTGCTGGCACTAATTATGGTTAAATACGATCTTTCTGAGAATTCTTCTTGCTATGCCAATAAAGTTAAGCTAATAAAGTTATCCAAATTATCGAATTACAGAGTAAATTATATGCTAATTTCCTTCCGCTCGATCGAGGACTGAAATTCGATGGAGAAGTTGTTTATTTCGTAGCAGACGGCAGCTCAACAAGACTATTACCGCTGAATACCACTCGCAGCGATGGACTTCTGTAGGTTAGCAGGAATAATTCAGAATAATATTCTCATAAGATAAATAAGTTGAGGTATTAGCAGTAACGGACGAAATGTGCGTTAATAATTGATAGTTCGAGCAATTAGGCTATAATTTAGATAGCTATATAAATAATCAGAACTACGTCTGAATTAAGCGCACAGCTGAATATGGCAAAACAGTTAGGCCAGCTGTAAAGTCGTTGCCAAGTAACTACACAGAATAATAAGATTGGATACGAAAACAGTCCCGCAACAGACAAAGGTACGAAAGTCATTCAAATACGAATCAAAGTATTGACAATAAAGGAATTCTTAGCAGCCACCTCTTCCATTGCCTTCCTTTCGCCTCCTTTCAGTTAGGACCTTACGAATTTAGGATGGTGGATCTCTTTCAAGCTGATAAACTCATCTCCCATTCAAAATATTGTAAATTAATTGTGTTGTAAATTATACTGTCTACTGTATATCCAGTGAACTAAATAATCATAATTAAAAAGGTCGTCAATCGAATCTATATCTACAAACAGTAGATATGGATGGCATGAATTTCTTAAGAGCAAATGTTCTAAAATCCTCTTACCACGAGGTATCCGCTGCCACTTTCAGTTACGAATCCAATTGCTATATCAGCTTCTTGCATCTTGCCAGAGATTCCTTTTGCAATGCCTAAACCAACCCATCCCGTCGTGTTGACAGCCACTGCGAAGGAAACAGTCGACCTGACATGGTCAACACTCCACAAGAGCTCGAACTTCCTTCCCTCGTCCATAAACAAGCGATGGTCGTAGGACGTCCGAAGCGGTGAATAGGAGCGAACAACTCCAAGGACAACCACTGCCATCAGCAGACGATAGATACTATTCATTGTGCAATGAAAGGAAAGACAGTACCACTCTACCTGGGAGCTAGAGTAATAATGACTGCAATCACTTGACCGCATTCATATCACATATCACAGCGATGACGATATTCACCCGCCGTGAACTTATTGCTTTGATCAGAAGAACCACCCACCTACTTATCATAATTCATGAGATCAAGCGACGCCTTGCTGAGAATCATTTAACTGAAAAGTGAACCACTGAGGACGCCTTGTTAATTGCAGCCGATCATGCTAAGAAAGCGAGAAATGCGATTGCACGTGCTGCATCCTTATATCAAAATTTGCGGAATGAAGTGCAAATATAAAGTTGCGTAGAATGACGTTTTTGTCATCTGCTGGGGCGTTCTGATTTATCCGTTATAATTTATCGCAGTTTTGAGGCATACTTGAATAGACAGGGAAATGAGTCACTTTCGTCCAACTAAAATATTGTTTGCAGCTAAGAGACATTTAGGCTTAAATATGTCATGTCGTGCAATAATTTCGTTGACCTGTCCTGCAGGTGGAAATTAGAGCGGAGTACAGTACTTTCATCTTCAAGGCGGCTATTGTTCTCTAGAGTAACCATGTACGCAGAACCTGTGTCTCAGGTGTCGTATACTATCAATTCCAAGGTTACAAAGTGCTTAACTTTGATATATCGTCACTATATCCGAGTCGTCGTACACAAAAAATTAAGAAGGACAAGCAAGACATAGCCTGCAAGCTCAACACTACTAACCAGAAATATTTCGGTGAAAAAGTAATAGTTATAGCATATTACTATTCCGCATTACGTTGAACATTAAAGCTAATCTCACGATAAACGACACAAACTGCTACGGCACTAACTGCTGCATACAAACTAATAATTATGGTAATCATAAGGTATACAAATGGAGAAATGTGTGCTGTTGCAGGCGAAAAGCAACAGGTACGGAAATAAGGCTGCTCTTGTACAATAATATTTCAGTCTCGCTATTTTTCCATTGGCTCTTGAGGCATAAGGCAGTTTCCATATGTAGTTTCCCAGCATAAGCAACACTGGGAATCACAACTGAGCTGCAGATAGCAAAGAACCAGTTAGTTAAAAGACATTTCATCATATTTATCATGAAATACTGGGGCATTTCAAAAACCAACCAAGAATCGTACTTCTTTAATTAATACGCAGCTTATGAAGCTAGCAAATTTGAAGGTATGGTTTCATCACTCGCTGCTTTATCTGCATCGCGTGATAAGGAAAACAATTATTCCGAATTAAATGATTACCGAAAAAAAAATTCTGAGTTAATTACCGAAAAGCCATGATTGTTATTCAAAATGCCATATCTTCTTGGATATTAAAAACGCAACAGCCTTTCGGATTATTAGATTAGAACTGCATTGTCTCTTGAACCAAGAATTCCTAACAAGTAGCACTGTTCGTTTAAATATCAAAATACAAAATATTTTTAGTTTAAAAAGGTTCATTATAAAATAAAACTTCGTAAAATACCAGTTCTCTGTAAGACTGCGGGAATATCACAGGAGCTATGAGTGTCCAAATATAAATGAAAACGCAGAAAATCCCTCCGCAGAGTTTGATCCAAACGGAACCCCAACCAGCGATAAGTTTGACGCTCAGGTTTTCTTCTTCTTCTGGTCTGTACCATCCAGTGAGTGTCATCATTATGTACAGCGAACCCATACAAAGAACGAATAGGAAAAACGAATAACTGTACCGCACCCCTTGGATCTCATCGTCCACGATTAAATCACGATGTTTAAGTCTTTCAGTTAGGGCATCACCGGAAATTGACATGGAGCTGTTGTAAGATTCTTCTGGAATGGGTTGCATTTCTACGTTGGTGATGTCTCTTGCCGTGAAGGTAGCACCATATTGTGGGCCTTCAACTTGCCTAATACTGAACGAAAATAGCGTGAAGAATGTTATTATTAAACTTATCAATAGTTGAGGATTCATAATTGGATCGGGTGGGTATAAATATTGTCTTGTTGGATTACACGCATCATCTGGTTCATTGGATAAAGTCAACCACAGAATATATGTACTGTAGGTAGTCACAAACGATGATTGCAGCAAGCCTGATTTTGGTCTTGCTCTTTGCACAACAGGGTGGAGTGATATCCCAGTGGCGGAGAGACACATGTATACATGGAATCCAATGAAGAACATATTATTGGTACATTCGGCCTTCCAACCATACACTTTGATGAAATATATCGTAGATATAAGAGATGCTGCGTACAATAATCCCGTAGGAATCCATAAGGTGGCGTACCACAGCTTGGCTTGATTTAATGTCTCTTGCGATTCAATCCATGTCACCGTTCTCACATTGAAAACATGTACTATATCGATAAGGAGAATAAATTGAAGGATTATAAAACCGAATGCTGCATTGAGACCGAAGAAATGCCAGATTTCACCCGTGTAATAAGTCCTCGGATACTGCGTTGCTATTGCCATAATCGAGACCCAAATAATGATCTTTGTAGACCAGAATCTATTGTGAAGGTAGGAACGACGCTGTCTTGTGTTAGCAATAGATATCAAGCAGCCAGAAAGAATGACAAACAAGAACGCCGATGCGAATAACATGCGGTATATTGGAGCTGGACCATGCAGTCTTTCACAGAAAACATATCCAATGCGGGGACAAATGTTTTCATTAACAAGCTTCCAAATTCTCACCGACAGCATGGTCATGGCCACCATAGTAACAAATAACAGCAACAATACATTGATTAGTCGGCTGAGAACGGATTGACGACATTGACGCCATTTTAAACATTGCAATGTCTTCCAACATGGCCAAAATAAACATGTGATCAAGCTCGAATCGATGCTTGCGAGTTTCTCAATCCAGCTCATTTATAATGCCAGTGATTCTTCATGCGCCTATTTGTGATGGCTCCAAGGATAAATGATAGCCTTATTGCTATATTCTAACAAACGACCATTCAACGCACCGTTAGCCAAGTGTACCATCTTCATCGCTTTCGAATCGTCTGAGTGCGAGGTGATTTAGCTGCATTCACTGACCTGAACACGTGCCACTGGTTGCCTTGTCAACCAGAACGACAGATCCTGAATTTGAATCACAGCCGGTTTCAGGTCACGTGACTTTTACCAGCTACAGATCTTTATCTTAACTTAAACGATCTTCCGGCGATTAAATAAACCAATCATTTGCGACGTCAACGAACAATACAATTGCAAGAAAAGTAGTCGAGATATTTCCATTACCAATTCATTTCATTAATGTAGTTACAGTGGCCTTCCTGGTTTATCGCGCTGTACTCAGAGACATTAAAGTCTAATTTATGCTCAATTAGAACCCATCTAGAGTCATTATATTACGATAATGACGTTAATTTATAACAATAAATTATTTTTCAACAAAAATATCGATTCATTGGCGTTCATCTTTTTCATTTATGTGAATACTGCATGCACGATCAGACGATTTCTACAAAGTGCAAATTAATCTAAATGATATTCTGCTAGTGTCATGAAATTAGTCCCCCCAGAAATGAAATTTCACTTCAAACTTATCTACATTAATTGGGCATAATTAGGGGTAATTAGGGCTGCAACAATAAAAATTAGGGGCATACTGGATTTAGCACAAATCTACTTCATAGAAACTAGAGCCCAGCCCCCCCACTATGACAAATCATAATGAATTTCGCAGCATGTAGTAACTAACATCCAAGGAATTTAGGGGTGGATCTAGTTTCTGTCATACTTAAGCAAGTTCGAAGATATGACGCTGAGTCAGCATTAGAGCCCAGTCCTCTACCTCCGAATTACGGGTCAGAAATGGGATAGTTGGAATGAGCATAATAGACCATTTTCACAAGCTGCCATTTTGGAAAAAGCAAGTGCATTATGGGGAAGGTTGATGTCTCTAGTTTCGGAATACGGAGAAAGTTGGATTTGATTACTGATGCAGATTTCTTCAAAATGCGCCACTTTGTTTACAAATACGATTTTCGTTAATATTCTGGGTCAGAAACCCAGTTTCTTCGCTGCTTCAGGCACTCAACTTGCCCCACAATGCACTGGTTTTTCTCATAATGGTAGCTCGTGAAAAACGTCTATTAGGGGCAATTAGGGGTGCATTGCAATCTCTTAAACTATAACGCGATTTTTCATAAGCGAGGTTTTCGCTTGTATCATTCCAAGTGAAAGCTGTGAATGATTAGAGGCATGCAAAGCTGTTTGGCTGTTTGACGGGTATTCAGTAAGGCGAGACCGATCAACCGTAGTCCCGCCAACAATCGACAATTAAATTAAGTTAAATTCTATCCCTCACAAAGCAGGAAGGGATTACGTGCCCTCCACTTTACCCTTTCCTTTGCTCAAAAACATACAATTTTGGAGGTGTACACATGAATTATGTTTAAACAAACTGATGTTCGGGAGGCGCCATGATACCTTATCCCAGGCTTATCCCTTGAATAGACCATTTGTTGTGGTGGCTCTGGGGCGGTCATAGAAACCAGCATATCCCATCTGAGGCAAACCAACTGGGCAACAAATCAGAGAGATTTCAATCCTGGTAACCCAACACCGCGTCAACCTCAAGCTCAATCCCAATAGTGGTCACATATCCCTCCAAGTGCTGGAAACCCGAGAGTGACAGCGATGTTACCGCAACAGTCTTTTTTGTGTCAACCGAGACCTCCCCCTGCTCCCCCAGAGTTCAGACTGGCAAGAATGGAAGCGCAAATAAACCAACTGATGTGCTTGATTCAAACTCTTACTATCAACATCCAACCACA
>OFHS01001528.1:0-27023 GCA_900245855.1 Calvadosia cruxmelitensis
ACGAGTCCGTCAACGGGAACATTAATTTTAAAAACTTCGATTTTTATCCTGTTTCGACAGTGGAGTGTGTTGATCCGTGCTCTTCAAGCGTATATCCAGAATAACCCAAGGCGTTAACCTTCACATGATTGATATGGTAATTACAAATCCTTAATTATACTGTGACGTCATTAATCTATTCAGCGTCATCGCATGACAGAGTGCAAGGCTTCTCCGATACGATGGATGCATCGAATTACTGATAGGTCTCCATGGAAACTGCTCCATTCATAAATTCAATCGTTACAGAACAATTTAGTGCCATTAATCATGGAAATTGTGTTCCTGCGAAATGTCTTGGAATTCTAGTTATTTTAAAATTTTATTTCTTTCAAAGTTTCTTAGAATACAGTACGTACACTTATTGCATTTCAGTTCCGTTGAATTTGAATATTCTCGGCTGTATACAGTTTGAGTTAGGCGATCCGATTGGCACCGATCTGATGTGTGTTTATTCTTCTTTCTAGTTGCTTCGATCGGTGCCAATCTTTCGGCATTGGACAAATGCAGCTGCGATTGTTGCACTCAAATAGCAGTACCCTGGAACAAAAGACAAACGACGACGTTACGCAAGGACAGCGGTCAATTCGTCTCGCGCATGGCAATGCCAAGCTTCGCCATCTACTTCGATCGTATGGGAGTGAGACGACAAGTGAAGCTGGAACGAAAGAGAGGCGTGGTCGTCAACGAAGTCCCTGCAGCCACACCTCCTTTAGATGGATACGAGGGAGGATTTTTACCGCCATCCAACAGCCTCTGTTTGAAAACATTGAAACATTTATTGTACATTCGCTGCCGTCTTTCAGAGCCTTTCAAGAAAGCACCAATGTCGTGTGACGGTTACTACGGATGTAATTGCGATCATCGGAAGATCTCAAAGAAAAAATCGAAAGTGTAATGCGCTACCATAATACCCTGTAAATAACATCACTTATAACAACTAATGGTTTCTAATACAAAGATGTAATTCCGGATAGAAGACACAGTTGCCTAGCAACATGGTTACCATGTCATTTTTTTGACCGTGACACACTTTCGATGTTGCTCGGGTGAGCAACGATTAGGGCGGTTCGCTATTTTGCTACAAGCACACTAGATTAATCCTTCTTTGTGTTGGTCATACATGAATTATTTCCTCTCGATGACTCTTCGTTTGTTTGTTTTGTAGCACCCCAACTGTAATCAAAACGTGCGATGATTGCTCATAAACGTATCACTGATTATATCCTAATCCGGCCAAAGACAAGTGGGTTATAAATCACGTCTGCTAGGGGCAACTGAACATACGCTTTGCTTATTTCTTCAACTGCTGCGTGAAAGAATGTTGGTAGCGGCAATTGAAACAATTTGGAGGGCGGTCTCAAGCAAAGTATACACCGGTGGAGGAGGCGTATTCTATCGTGAAACAATTAGAAATAAATGCGTATTCCTTCGGCTCTTCGGACTTAAATGAAAGGATGTTTTAAATCAGAAACACTTCCTGCTTGAGTACAATATTCTTCTGAATTTGTAGACTTGAAGTGCTGTCGAAGTGTTTGAATATTGTGCAATGAAGGGCGCCGGCGCGGTTAGTTTGTTTATAAAACGAGCTAGGACAATTGTAACAACTGAATTGTGTTGCTAAAGGAATCATGATGCTGTAAACTCGATTGTCTATAGTAATCACCACGACAGCTGCTGTGTTGCTTTTCAGGCCGTCATAAACAAAAGCGTTCAATGGTCTCACTCTGCTACCAAAAGAAGCTCCTCGACAGAGATTGCCTTTGACAATAAGCCACGTGGTGGGGAACAAGTTTCTTCACTGTCATCGTAGTGTGCTAAATGATCTTCGAGAGGAGACAGTAAGCAAAACTATAATCGGCTCAGGAAACGCTACAACAAGCTATAAGAAGAATGCATGTTGATTCAAATGAAATCAACTTGAAACCTATTAGACTGACTTTAGACTTGAAAATATGAAGATTAGCATGATTATATTTTGACACAATCGAATGGAATGGACGGGTGCCGCTGGTACTTTCCTCTCCTTTGACTTGTCTGATCCAATTAACTTTTCTTCGACACTTGGCAGACCCTTCTAGGCTGGTCAAACAATAGTGAAAGGTGAACAGTGCAATCGAATTTAAAGATTAAAATTTGGTCCAGTACTGAACACCCCATCGAGTACATTTTTTTCGGGTGGCCTCACAGCATGGCTTCTCCCGGGTTGCGTCAGAAAACAACGCATCCACATGGTCCATCACTAAACGTTTCAACTTCTACCCATAGTATACCATTCTATCATCGTATAAAGCATCTTTTAAATCAATTCAACCACAAGTGAGCTAAAATACATCGGCTGCTATAGTAATAGCTTCGTTTTGATGGCATTTCGGCCTCGTTTAATACCATATTTCTTATTGTTAGCTATAAATATGACCCATGATTTACGACTTTATGTAATTGCTACTCTTTTAGTATTTCCTTACAATTCAAATCACATTGGTTTATGTTGACAACAAAATTCTACAGTGAATGCAAGGCGTGCCGAGCATGCGTAATGGGATTTGCTCACCGTCCGGTCGAGCACAAAACAGGATGCTGTCTAATTCCGCCTTTTTTACAAACATTTGATTTCCAGTTTCAATCAGCATACCAATGTTTGCATGTTTCAACTCGCAGTCAGCTACACAAAGCCAATAACACAACGAGATAGAATCATTCAGACTTTCACAACGCAGCTACAAGAACATAGCAAAAAATCGCGAAAAATGGGCAAGACTACTTCACGGCAAGAGAAGTTAGATAAACGATAGCACCTTTTTAACCCAGAAGTGCTTGAATCGTTCGTTACATTACATTCAGCTACATACACAGCTACAATATAGACACATTTTGCTAAATTACAGTATGCTAATTTCTGTTGATAATACAGTTAATAGTGATAAGTCTCTGATTAATGTGGTCAAGAGGCTCCCATGGTTTCTTTTTATTAAGCACTGCCAATTGGACTTATTGGGGTTGTACCTTGCTGGCTGTAGACAAACTCTCTCCCTGATGGGGATTGTCTCACACGTCGGTCTCCCGTTGAGTGGGGCAGTTTCACAGTTAGCAATGGGTGTTTTCCAACACAATGTTATCTTCTCTGGCCAAGTGTCTACGTTTTGATTTGCAGAACGATTGAGATAAAACACGTCAAATTCTTATTGTTCTTGGATCAATTTCAACGCTGCGTGTATGACTGAAGGAGGCACCCTACACGAAGATTATTTTTTAGCTTCACCTTGTAATAAATTTCAATATAAGCTAGACCCTCCCATCAGTCATCTAGAAGGTTAATACCAATTCTAAACTGTTGCCAAGTCGCTCGTTGTTTAGCCAATTATACAAGATGGAACGATTGCCCGTAGGCCGAAGTACGCTCTTATCTGTTTTGCTTCGTATCTCTAATCAACCCAGACAATTTTCGATCGATTGGCAAAACAAAGCGTTGGCAATTGCCCCACAAACCATGGTTACGATTGCCACGTTAGCACGTCAACAAAAGCGATCATCAACGCTTCATCCTACTCAACAAATGATAAATTAGATTCAGTTCAATCAATATTTACCAACTTATAGTGCAAGCGTATACTAAAATCGCCCATTTGACGATTTTTCTCAGATAGTAAAAACATAAACTTGGTAATTAATCCAATTCAGATGTTGGCAAGATATCTCGAGATTTCTTTGCAGGTCGATTCGATATGATCAAAATCTTGAAAATCCAATCTGTCAGCTTTTGAAAAATTCCCTTAACACCAATTATATAATCGATTGGAGATGGTGAACGATTTGTTTATCCCGCTCGTTACATCAAAAACAGTCGCAGAAGTTAAGCTTGGAAATATTGCCGTGGGAAAATTCCGTAGTAAGTCCCCCGTCGTTTAGCAGAAGGCACATATATTATCATATATTATCTATTGCTCGATCGATGCGGTGTAGCGATTGTGATGTGACGTCCAAGATGGCGGTTCCCTCCTTCACATCGACTGAGATTGATCGTCATAATCGTATTAATTGTGACATTCAGAAAGTACTAGATATGAAAAGATGATTATCAGTTAAGGAAAGCAGGATAGAAGATGGTTAGGGTGAATTCCAACCTGGGTAATACCATGGCTCAGGGTAATACCCCTCCCTTCGTAGAGTAAAATATAGGATCATATTCAAGACAGTAACTCGATAATTAAGAGGGCTGAAGTAGCAAATTGAGAATGGCAAGTGGAATATAACCAGCTGGGATATTACGCGATATAAATAAATCAATAGATTGTTTATTTTAGATCGTGTAGGACAACGTAAGACAACAACACAGCATTAAGAAATACATTAAGAAAACAATATATGATCATGGTCGTCCAATAAGCACTCTATGCTTGTTTATTTGTCGTCATCCCATAAGCACTCGATACTTGCTTACTTGTAGTCATCCCGTAAGCCCTCAATGGCTTATTTATTTGTCGTCATCCCATAAGCACTCAATGCTTGCTTATTTGGGAGACCGTATATTTACAACAGGAGACTAATTAGGTAGTTAATTGAGTTTCATGTAAATCTCGAATTGTACGACAACAAAATGAGGATATATAATTGAACATTTACAATTCATGTGTATGGTTATTATAGAAAATAGAAGAGATAACAATATGGAGACATTATTCGATTGGATATTAATTTAATCAGCTATAAACTCATCGACCCTATGCTCTCTACATTTATGAACCTGATTCAGTGTTTGCTCTTTCTTCTAGGACCTTGACAAGAATACAAACACCACGGACAACATTCAAGGCACCTTTCTTCAATTACAGTAGATCAAGCTTCGTAAATATAGATAGTACTGGGACATAGCAAAGATCTTAGTCCAATTTAGAGTTAAAGCTCAATTTGATTTGCTGCGCATTTCATTTTAATTCAAAAGTGCATTTTTATGAAAATAATAAAAGAGAACTGTATAGTGACATATATATATGGAGATGTTAGATATTAAAGAAAGACACCTTGAAACTACAAGCAAATGACTTGCAAGTAATATTAAAACGAAAACAAGCAAGAGAGTAAATATATAAAATACGTTTGGAATGATGACAGTGGAATTATTAATATTATCTTTTGCTCGTTTGAAATTCTGTCAATCCACACTCTCTGCCAAAGAAATGTATTAAATATTTCAATGCCAGAGTTATGATTGCAGCAAAATAATTTTCAATTTTCAAACATCAGTGATGAAACCAAAGAGAAAATAAACGAGTTCCATATCTTTAGTGAATGCAATACGTTTTAAGACGTTCCATGACGTTTCAATGTCGTTTATTTTACGTCACCGATAAGTCGTAAGGCGTTTAGTGTTTACTGGATCTTCATTTAAAGAATAACCTAATATTATAAAGCGCGAGTAAAATATAATAAATATGATGATAATGATGGTGAAAGTGAGTGAATTTGTTTGATATTTAGCATTGTTTTTTATCATCATCATTTATTCTCAAATCAATTCATAAGCAGTTCAACAATCATAAAATGAGTCTACAATACAATAAAATCGCTGTCACGTTCTGCCTAATAATTTTAAATGCTAAAAAATACAAGATTACAAAAATAAATTAAACTGTGATATTTACAAATTAAAAATTATTTCGTATAAGGTTTCCCCAGCACTTAAGGTGCCAAGCATTGTTTGATATATTCAGTTTCTCATGTGTAGAAAGAGTTTTCCTGATTTCGTTTCATTCTGGGCTGAACGCATTTTTGATGTGTGAGATCAGATGTTCAGTTGCTTAATATACACTCAAGAACAAGCCGCATGATGATCTATGGTCCTCTCCTCTTGCGGTAAAAAGGGGCTAGATATTCGTGTTCATTGTAATATTTCTCAAACCTGCAATCCTAGCATTACATTATACTGTCATATGGTCCCATTCACGATTAACTAGTTAAAATATAATGCAGGTAGTATACCGAACAGATTTGGTACAGCTTGGAGAAGGCAATATTGAGAGTAACAGAAAACTAATGTTGACACATCAAGAAAATCTCACTGTAGTCATACCCTCAAAACAATGTTTTCTCATAATAAACATTTAAAATAAATACGTCGCTATAATCTATAATATTGCGACTTGCTTTATAATACACTATGGAACTTCTTTGTTGTTCTGTAGTTTTTAACATGTACAGATAAAACGCTCCACGATGCAGCTAGGCACATCTCTGTTCTGTTAAAACGTGATTGGTTGCGAGTCACAATCGCAAACAAGGAATATTTAGCAATAAATAAGACCCATTTGTATGTTCTTTACAGGCGCGAGTCTTGCAGGCCTACTTTTGTTGTTGTTGTTGTTGTTGTTGTGGCAATCAGCATGTTTGGTAATTATCTGCAGTCGACAAATGAGGCATGGTGTTCACTGGCAATCGATCGTCAGACAACAATGGGGCATGAAGTTGCGAGGGATAATTCATTTGGGCTGTGAAATGATCTGTTCCAAGGGCCATATGGAAGTCTTTCGTCTTGCCTTTTTTGTTTTTACCAGTTGATTTTCTATTTCTAGTTTGAATTCCATCTTTTTTCATCGTGAGAGGTCGGCTCACCTGCAAAATCAAACACGAAAAATCGGTAAAATGCGATTCATAATCCACTATAATACAAGAAATACATCCGTCCGGTATTCTAAACCCTCACGAGTTTAAAATGTGAACGTGGTGAGTGACACACGGCGTTTTCATTGATCTTTACAAGGTAGAATTGCCCGGTGCGAGTCATTACATCAAATTTCCGTCAGTTGTTTCAAGTGGTCACATACAGTCGTTCAAAGAACATCTACAATTGGCCTTCTTCTGTTCAAGAAAACGTCCATCAATTGTTCAAGTCGGGATTTCAAAGCTAACGCTCTGTTAAATCGCAGCCAATTCATTTAACAATTGTATATCCGTTTGCTTTAAGAGGATCAATCCTGCGATATTATTTACATACAAGAGTTATTTTAACGGTAAAACGTGAGTCGGCTAAAACTTGAACTGCCTCGCTCTCACCTTGTGTAATTTGAAGTAGAGGCCACATGCGTTGCAGACCGGTTCGCCATTGGCGTTCCGTCGCCATAAGGTTGTCTGCGATGTCTTACAATTCGAGCACGAAATGCCAGTCCGCCGGGATTGAGACTAGTGAAAAATGTGAAAAACAAACAAACGTCACAAATGTCGGAAGAATTACGATTTCAAGAGAACAGCTTACAAGTTTTTGGATATTTACAATATTATAATCCCCTTATTGAATTGATAACATCTCTAGAACAAAGCCGGCCCCAGACATGGCGTTGTCGTATGGGAGAAACTCCTTGAAAAACAGCCCGCTGAGATTGCCATGAGCGCACCAGCCGCTGTCGCACGTCTCCTCAAAGGCTCTCCAAAACAGACCACATTCCAATTGTTGTAGAATATCACAGAAATTCCTCAATAAATGAATTAACCCGGTATCACTATGCAAAGCTTGCGCATAATCTGTAGACGTTACTATCCATTCTGTACGGGTATTTCTAAAAAACAATTACTCTTTTTCATATTCTAAGATACTACTATTAGAACATAGTTATTAATTATTTATTAGATTGAACGTGCTATATTGTTCGTTACAAGCTCATCGTTATTTTCGTTGTGTTTACACTATCATGATTGGGTAATCAAAGGCGTTCCCATTAGAGTGAGCTAAGGTGTAAACGCTTTTGTCTTACCATTCTACGTTTGGGTTTGATAAGGGGTCGATTGGCCCCATTCATCTTGTGATATAAGCCACATGCATTGCAGAGGTAGTGCCCCCTTGCGTCCCGTCTCCAAAGGGGGGTCGATGTGGCACCGCAGTTCATGCATTCACGGCTCTCCCCTAGAAGTAAACAAACATTCAATTAAATCAATGCAAAGTTTTCTTTAGTAAATTGGAAGCAGCATTGGTCACAATCGGACGTAACTATGTCAACTTCATCTTTTGGATGTTCTTTACTGTTTTGTTCCCAAGTTAGACCGTAAAATTACTACACCGATTGTCGCGCCACGGAATTTATATACGCAAAATCCATTTTTATTCGTGACTGACTTCATGTTATTGCTAAACGACTTTTAGTTTAATGACTCCCAGTTTAAAGGTCTATTTTCATACAAGAGTGCTTTCGCAGCCCAATGGACCAGACAATGCAGTCATGAGGGAATGATCATTGGTGTGGTCTAAGAACAGAATGACTGCGTGGTGCTGCCACAGACAAACCAAGCGACTGCCCATTGTTCCAACAGGCGTTGTATTTGTACGAGAGAACACTAGCGGTTAATTAGCAAGCGACTAACATCGCAAACATGATCGAAACAGGGTCGTTTAACCATGGCATAACAAAATCAACGAGCACTCGTTACGCCGGTTGCAAAACCATGCTTCATGCTATCGTGCGCCTTCATGGGAGAGTAGTGTTGGTCTCGGCTTTCTACCTGTTGATATTGAAGTGCCTTGATTCAGGCATGATTCAAGTGAGCAGCACGGGCGCTTAGAAATGGCCATCGACAGATTCAAAAGAGCGTCATTCAACGATTGACAGTCGTCTGGTGTTGACGTCGAATACGATTGTCAACAACAACAAAAACAGCGATTACATGCAATTAACTTTTTGTCCTCTGACTGTCTTGTCTGTCGGCTGCTCATCGCGAGCTCTTCGCTCACACACACACACTCACACACGTGTCCTCGTGTGGCCGCCCATCAATCACGAACTGGGACAGACAATGCGTAGGACCCTTATCGCAACATGAAAACGGGCTCGCAACTCAACTGTTGATCGTTGCTACTGATTGCCAAATGTCTCCATTCTTTGAGTCTATCGATAAATCTACCCGTCCGCCCAATGTCATTGTGACCAAGCTAAAGATTTCCGATTAAGCCCTTGCGATCTGTTCCTGCATACCTTACCGTCGTATTCTGAATCGTCGGGGTGACCCCAGAAGTAGAAGGGAAAGACTATAGCTTCAAATGAGCTCATTGGACGTTACCGTTCGTGGAATTTCAAGGCGCTTTTCTTCCATTCAGTCACGTTGGGTCGTGCGGCACACGGCGAAAGAGGCGGAACAAAGGCGGTCCTTGAAAACAGGACAGCAATAGCGCATCCTGCTTTTAACATGTTGCTACGACTGCAGGCACTTTTCAACAACCTTAAGAAACTGGTTCCGCAATGTCTGAATACCCCTTGTTGCCCTAGACGTGTTTGCGTCAATTTTTATCCTGCTGTCTCTCCATTTTCGTGGTTTGCGTCTCATTTAAAGAGAACCAGTCGACCATTTTGTGGTCGCAAGCAATGTGGCGAGGAGCGCGATAGTGTGACCACGTTGCAGTACACAAACCCTTTGGAAATCAAGGCAATTGGCCGGCGACCAGCTGCAAACGAACAGTCGATAGCAACAGACGTACCCCCCTCCACTCCGCAGATCAACGCGGCCCACTAAGAACCCGCCAGACTGGACTAACATAAAAATACCAGAACATGCTCGTTCTAAACAACTTTCCAAACAAGAATTGAAAAATTTACGATGTTGTCTGAGAATTCACTCACCAGAATTCGATCTGCTATCCGTTCGACATCTCGGCATAGGATTGAATGTGCCGTAGGGCCCATTGGCGTAATCCGTTGAATAAAGCTGAGAGGCAAATCCGAAGCCGTTCATTGACGGCGTTTGCAGTCCAAATTTCAACTGGGCTTTGTCGTCCGTGGCAGCGTGATAATAGCTGGGCATAGCGTCGACGGCAGACACTGACGAGCCAAGGGTGTCCTTGTTGTTGCCGAGGTAGCTGTGCCCGTGTCCGAGGGAGAGTGGTGAAGGAGCATAAGAACCGTTGGAGGTCGATGTACCCTGAGGTAGAAGATGCTGCTGAAACGCGGAATGCCACAGCGACTGGGACTGGTTGTGACATGACATCGCAGGGTGCATGTTGAGGTGTTGTGTCCTACCGCAACCACCGCCGGGCAAGTATAAGCGTGAGCTACCGCAACCTCCCGTGCCAGCACTGCCTATAACTTGATCCTGAAGCGATGCCTGGCTTGGACTGTGGTGAGGTGACAGTTGGTGACAGACGGAGGCGTGTAGACTGTTGTAGGACGAGGCCGTCGCTCGCGACCATCCTCCGCTACCCGCGCCGCCAGTGCCGGTGGTGAGCGCGGATGCCGAGCCGGCGGATTCACCGTGACCGTGGAAAAAGTGGTTGACGGCAGCAGCTCCACCGTCAGGTGTGGCCGTGGCTCCAGATACTGCTGCCTGATAAGTGCTGTCGAGTAGGGTGCTGCTTGGCGTCGTGGGATTGCCGTTATCGGTTGTTGTTGAATTGAAGAGATTGTGCTGCTGAGACGGCGGGTAGACGAGCGGATGGAACCATCGGTGCTCACCAGGTAGATCCATAGTCAGTGTTCACAGGCACTTTGACGCAGTCCAAACAATCAATCAGAGAAATCCCGATGCTAGAAACCTGTGAAAGAACAGGAGAAGCATGTGCTTAGAACGACGATGAGTCGCCCGTCTCTCCTCCCGTGTCCGTGCGAGGATGACAGTGTGCGTCGACCCGACATCAAATTAACAACGTAGGCCTGTTAGCAATGGTCCGGTGAGGTCCTAACGACCACAGGCAGCATTCAATCTTATTATTGGTCGGAAATCACGAGCACAATTGTTCACCAGCTTCATCTGGTCGTCTGTAACTAGACGCGAGCGCAATGTTGATTGGCAGTGTGTATGCGTGTCTGTGTGTCAAGCAACACAACTCTGACCATAGCAGCCAGGCAACGATCCACAGCTTCCCCCTTCGCACTAGAAGAGCAGAAGACCGCACAAGCCCCGTTATGTCACTCTTCTGTCAATTTGTTTGTCTGTCAGCTGAATTATCGATCAAGTGTGACCTGGGTGGTGATAGCTTGCTTTGATTGATGAAACGATTAAACCAGTGCGATAATTCGTTGAACACTTTATGCAAACATGATTACGCATGCCACAACGCCGCCAAAGATCAAATAAGCACAACGCACCGTAACAAACTACCACAAAAAATACAGATAAACGATAAACAATGAAGAAAGAAGCGAAACTAAATCAACGTAAGCATGCCTGTCTGTCCTGTCCGCACTGCCTCTTTCGAATTCGAGCCGCCCGCAGTTCCTTCCCGCACAACCGACAGCACGGTCAGCCATGAATAGAACATCAAGTGCCAGATTTGTCTCACGCCAGCTTGCGGTCATGACGTCACGTGAAATAGGCCGTAACCAACCAATCACATAGCTGACGTTTGGCAATGTGACTTGCACGCACCCGTCGTTCACTTAAACAACGTGCTCCGCCCCTTTAGCCTGACAAATATGATCCGGGGGGGATTCGCTCACGAATCTCTCCATGACCCCATACAAGCTTTGCTTCCACCAATCCAGCATTTTGTAAACTATAGACAAAGCACTTCAACTTTTCCTACCGGATTTTCACTTCTTGAATACTTTCAAAATCGACGCTGTAAAATTTCTAGATTTTTCTCAGACCAGACGTCACATTGTCCGTTGAAGGACGGTTGGTTAACGAGCTAGCAATTTACCGTCTGCGCCGTCTCTCTCGCCACAACAATGTCGACGGCCAGGCATCATCATGGCAAACCGCCCCCAAAGAACACCTCTCCGGTTCCTTGTTTCTTTCCACGTCAATTCAAGGCTATGGCCTCAGGGTTTCAGAAGAAGGAAATTACTCTATTCCGTTCGTTTCTCATTGCGTGCGCATGTGTAATCGTGTCATACCGTCGCGTGACACAAGCCGACTTGCTTCGCTGCTAATGAGTCTTGATTCGCTTCTATACTGCCCTCCCCTTCCTCTGCAGGCTCGAAAATGAACATAAGTATTTGAAAATACCATTTGGCGCTGTCAATCAATTCCTTTCATACCACATGCAGCCCACGCTCTAATTCAATGAAGGATGAAGAATAACGTGATTCACAAACCAAATCAAGTGAAACACACAAAAACAGAAAGAAAATATCAGGTTGTGAAGAACGTAACTTTCAAAGCCAAATAGTGAATATTTCAAGATTTCAAATCTATTTAGAATCTGCGCAAACTCAAACGCGAATAATTACAGCGATAGATATTTCTGTGGGGTATCAATCAACCAGCGTCCACGCTCACAAAGATCACCTAACAAGCTTACGCTGAGTCACAAATGGATTTAAAGATAAATTTACGAGTCTGTGATGGCTTGAGTTTTACTCCTCTTTACCGTTGACGTAGTTACAAGTATCAGATGGGCTAATTGCCAGATGATTCCGTTACCTTGACGACGATCTAACTCCGTAAACTTAATAAATACAAATTTCTTCAGCAGCAGAACTTTTCTCGATAGATTCTCTATATCTGACAGGTGATAGTACTGCAGAATGATAAATATAAATATAATTTGGCTAATGACATTAATTGGTGATGTGATTAATGGTGGAATAGAATTATTACTTTAATTTATTACCCCGTCTTTAAGGTAGAATATAAGAATTGGACTACGAACTCACGCAAATGTAGAAATAACAGCTTGCCATTTATGCTCTCCGATACAGATGTTGCCTGTTTGAGGTTTACGGTATCACGCATCTACTGCTCACGGCAGAGATAATGCTGTTTTGGCAACAATAGTTCATGCCTGATTGTTGCAAGGTCTTATCAAATTGATGGCGTGAGTATAGTCGTAAGAATAGGTTTGAACATTTATTTGAACTTTTGATAATTTATTATTGTTAGGCCTTAAGCTAATATCTTATAGAAGTGAAATGTATTTTTCATTTATTTTTATGGTCAGCTCAAATTGTAAACGTTTACAAGTACTAGATCAAGTATTCATCCAACAAAAACGAATGTATATATATATATATATCTATGAAGTTCAAACCTGGTTGAAACATTGCAAAAAGCAACAAACAGATCTCCTGATCAAAGTAATGCGGGAAAGGTTTGGCAAGAGTTCTGAGGAAAAGGATTAAAGTGACTGCCCATATCTAAAATTTGTCTAATTGGTTTAGAATTAAGCAGTTAGACTATTTCCCTCCATGTGTCTAGGGAATAATAACAATATCAAATGGATTTTTCTTGCTATCAATGACTAGATAACAACTTTGTAGCAAACAGGATAAACATTGGGAACGAATGGAGCGGATTTCATACGATTCGTATAGACACAAGACTATTGCAACAATCAGGCATGAACTATTGTTACTTAAACAGCACTATCTCTACCGTGAGCAGTAGAGGCGTGACACTACCAACCTCAAACAGGCAACAACTGTATTGGGAGAACAAATGGGGGGCTGTTTTTTTCTACGCTTGCTTGAGTTCAATTTTTCCCACACTTTCAAAGCATCGGTCTACCGTGGCACCTTTCATGCGTCGACGCACTGCGAACTCGCCTTATATAATTATAACATATCTCGAGAGAATTGCTAGTTGGATGGAAAAAAATTGTTGACCACGTCACAACACTGTGAATAGTTTGAACAAATCCAAACTAGTATCTTTCTAAGTCGTTTATTTCATTTTAAAAATCGATTAGATATCAACAAGCCAAGATGGGCTACCTACGACAAGAATGATAACGCCGCACAACTAAACACGCGTCAACTCAGCGACAACTTAACTTGAAGTAGCTCTTATAGTTTTTAAAAGCTGAAACGATTAAGCGGTCAACAGTTTACGGATCACGCTCTTACTAAAGTACAGAAATTGTTAAAGGAACAAAAAGTCATGACTAATGATGAATTTGTCTCACAGCTCTAAAGCAGATCTTCGTCTTAAATTCCTCTATTTTACAATACGTTGAGAAACAGAACCGACTAGAACCATTCATGGATAATCTTTTACATCCAATTTAAGGGGCTTTTCAATGATAACGAATTATTTTCGATAAGTCAAATCGAAACATAGCCGGGTGATGTTTATACAATGAAAGAAAGTCTTCTTCCTTGGAACATTGAGCCCGTGTAAAGTACTAGCTAATTTCTTATGGACTATCCACAGAATAAGACAAAAATATGAAGAACCCGGTCAAATAACGTCCTTAGTTTGAGAGTTAAGAAGTTACCGACGCTTTCAATTTGCCCACCACTCACATTTATATCTACAGAAACGTAACATCAGTCGTAGGTGAGGGCGTCTGATCGATTGCGTCGTACTGAGGACTACAGGTTGTGTGCCATTGATTACTCGTGCAGAGTTATTCAGCCCAGATAGGCCAAACCATCAATTTACTGTTGCACGGATCAAGACATCTTCTTTTAAACACCTCACAGATAAGAGACAAACCAAGTCAAGATATAAGATGGGACTCACGCAGGCGAGATGAATTCGCCGATCCTGTGCAGCCACACTTCTCCGGCGTGGATGAAAGAAACTTGTCAAACGGGACGTTGATCAGATGAGCTGCCTTCGAATTCGCTGCGGTTGTTCCAAGCGTTCTACCGGTCACCAGAACTGTCAAGCTGCTTAGGATCAACTGGTTTTCCGCGCGAGGCCCAGTGCACTATTGCCAATTGAATCGTCAAGACAACAACTGGACCTCAAACGTGCGCTGATGAACTGATAAGACTCTGTGTCGCGCCTTGACCCAACCAGCGCGAGCGACCAAGACGCCGGGCCAATGACCAGGAGACTGGGGCAAACCCTTCCCTCAATGAACATTCATAGATCGTGGATGAAAAAAGCGAAACTCGAAAACATCATGCAATTAAGTATAGTCATTAAGCAGTTAAATTATTGAGTAGATCAATGTTGATCATATCCTATCGCCTATATAGAACCCCCGTGTGACTAAGAGCAGAGGTATGTGTTGTGACGCTGCCCTTGGCTATGCTACCAGTTGACCGGGAACGACTGAACAACATGGACTTGCTCGTTCCAGATGGTGATACAACCCCTTAGACAACGTGCTGATTTCTTCAACGACACGCATAAGCTGTCAAAACGAAGATGCGGTAGCGACTGTTTGCCAACAATGCTTACTCGAACAGCAGAAGCACATATGTTCATGGCACATGGAGCCCTTCTGGTGAGCCGGTGGCGCCTTCCAACTGGAATGGGATTCTCTTAGGCTCAAAGCCGACTAAATCGAGCTGCTAGTAACAAAACAAAACGACAAACAAGAGATCTTTTTGTTTGGCAATCGACTGGAAATGAGATAACATATTGTAGCAAAAACCAAACTCTTTGGTTTACCGTTTACAGTTCTAAAGATTGCGTCTATTTTGCAAGTACAAGATTATCAAAAGTACCTGATCGATTGGACTAACCTTCCGACTATTAAAAATTCACTACAAAAAGTAAAGATTTGTACGCAGTTGAAAGACGTAGGTTATGAAGACCATAGCGATTTCTGATTGGAGTCCACTTCGGTGAGGATGTCTTCATTTGAAGCGTTGCCTTGACGATAGGGAGTCATTGGTGCGTGTCCTTGTTGACGAACCGCCAGTTCAATCGAAGTCGGGTGGGTCCCACGATTTTACACGGGACAATTTTCTTTAAAATATCCTGTGTTTATTTTATTTTCGTCGATTTTCTTCGTGATCCTGCGAGGCGAGAAAGCTATCAAGGCGTGTAGCTTAATTGCAAGGCGACTGCCTCTTTATATCGGATTTGCAAGTGATACTCTTTCAATTTCTCTCCAGACGATCTTCTACTTGTAACTGAGTACGGCAATTAAATCGATTGGTGAACGTGGAGTCTTTTGTGAAGTAATCAGTAAATGCGTCTTTCGATCTCGTTTGTTGCGTATTCGCATCAACATGCAGGTGCCTTGACCGTCTGGCGAAATAAGAAGTGTAACGCCACCACGTTGAACCAGCAGCACACAGAACAACTGGTCCTGTAGATCGCCCTCCGTCTTCCGTCTCGACAACCTCATCGGAATATTATTAAATATACAAGCTCAAGAGTGAACAAATTGATTTCTATAGTTCGCGGGTAAATGTATAATGAATCAGCTCGAAGCAATCTGCCACAATAAACAAGCTCGGGTTTCTAAAAAGAAACGCGCAGCTTGGAAAAAATTTGCATTTGCCACGAATTCTTTCAATTTCTATTTTAACGGGTTGGCACGCGACTTGATGTTTACTGTAAATGTAATTCTTTACAGTCTAAAGCCAGTACAGGCTACTCTGAAAGATAGAGAACGTATGTGTGCGTGCTTCGGCCGAATGCACTTCGCGCTCATCCGACATGAAATAAAAACGCAAGCTCCAGACGATTGCATTTTTAATTTTCATTATTACCATTATTGGCTTTTCATTAGTTCAGAAACAGGAAGGCGCAAGATGTTTGAATGTACTCTTGTGAAATGAGAAAGCGTTTTCTGTCAAGAGCGAAGTCTCATTTCAAAGAAAACAGAAAACCCTCCTCCTAGTCCTTAGCTATATATTCGAGCGTTTTTCTGTCGAATGTAAAATTGGATCGCTCAAGCTTCGTCCTGTTGGAGGATAGTCGCGTTGATCAAGCCGGCTCGCAATCTTTTTGAGCTGTGCGATAGTCAATGATAAAGCGACGAAAAGATACCATCAGCTTAAACAAAAATTTGAGAGAGGCGAAAAAGACTTTCACAAATGAAAATCGCCCAACAGACGGAGAAATGAGACGATCCAATAAGAACTGGAGAAGTTTCAAAGCCTACGGGAACAGTTCTGGCTATTTTTCATCGAGAATTCGATATTCTAAAGATTGTTCAGCGCACATTGGTTGAGTTGATTTTAATTAAAAAATAGTCGCAACGTTTTCGCGTCCAGGTAGCGTTTCTCTTTATCACGACTTAATCAGACTTACCAGTGTTAGGTCAATTTGTCACGCAAGGATATCGCGACCTAGTAAGATCTTGTGCTATGATTTCTCACTCTCATATGCGACAGCTTGGTGATGCAGAAGAGGGAAGTATCTCTTCCCATATCGGATCATCATTGTACAATGAAGAGCGGCTTGATTAGTGCGACGATGAGTGATATTCGCACATACAACGCATCTTTCACACGCGATACGACATTGGCTAAACTACGCGATAGAAAATCAAGGAGATACTTACAATTAAACGTACCTTATTTAACCTTCTGACGACTGCAGAGTTGAAGCGGCCGCGACGGAGAGGGTGAAGAAATGGGTGGACGGCGCTACGAACTGGGTATTCATCATGGCTCCATTTCAATGGCAACAACCCCGGAAACAATAGATATGCGTTGCAACCAAGCAGAATCGAGATGAATTAAACTGTCTCTTTGTCGACTGCCAACTAACGACCGAAAATGGACACAAAAAGAAAGGAAATGCCGTATCTTGTGATTACGTTAAACATCAAACTGCCAACTCATGATCACAGACCATGATTTACTTGTTAATTTTACCATCATTTCAGTACGAAACCCCCGTCTAGATTCTACAAATCTCATTACGATCACCAGTTGCTGCCAAGGGTACTCTATATTGGACCGGGAGTAACAAACGCAAACTTCGTGTGTCAGTCAATGGAACTTCTGCCCAAGGGCGTGCTCGCTCCTGAACCAAGCGTCTTCGCTAGAACTTTACACTGCAAATGAACACTGGTGACTTCGCAGATTCCTCTTTAAACTCGAAACACTTTTTGTTGACACAGAAGTAGAGTTTTTGTTGCACCTAACGAGCGATATTGCTTTAGTTGAGGATGAGCGCCAGTGTTTTGCTCTGCTAGTGCATTATTGATGCCGCAAGCTTTTAATCTCGAGAAGCGAATTTGGCTGCTTGCTGTTTGGCAGCCATATGGCTCGCAAAACACCTCACACAAATTTATTCAGTGGTGATCCCCCTTTCAAATAGTTATTTTGAAATGCTTTAATGTGCTTAACGCCATTCTAACTCTTGTTCAGTTGTTCCGTTTATTTCGTGTTCTTTGAATGAGAGCCCAGATGCGGCTGCGACGCATGTTGTGAAAGACAACCAATTCATCGGCAGCCAGTCCCGATGCGGTTCTTTCCCAGAAATTGACGGCAGTTTTTCAATGAAATACTGCGCATTGAGATAGGCAAATGGCAACACAGTGATACTGAAGAGAGATTCTATTGAACTGGGTTCGTCCACAGTAGTCGGAAAGATCTCATCTTCTGATATGGCATTGTGGCTTTGGCTGGCCGTGGTTCAACGTGAGACAGGAGCGCGTCTCAACAGCACCGGTTAGGTTGGAGTCGGCGGGGGCCATCTTGAATAGAAAACACTTGCAAAGTTGATCGTTATCAGAATGGAGATAAAAACCGAACGAAAACGAGAGCGGGAAAAATAGCAACGACTTCGAACAACCTAGCAACCAAGTTTTAACAGAAAATGATGAAAATATTCTCACGAATATACAACTAGACATCAGAAAATATTTTTCGAAATTTCTCTGCAACAAATTACCACTGCAGAGTGCCGAAGGGCAGTATATGAGTCATTAATATGTGTGTTATAACAAAATTAGCTAAGCCTAAGCGATCAACTTCTCGCAGTTATAAGGGCGAAGGAGTGTTCAATTGGTCGACGGTTAGATAACTGACTAGACCCTACAGGCAAAACACTGACTGCCAGAGCTAGGTCTCCGTGCCTTATCGCAGATACAGCACCTGTTAACACGTTAGATAACGAAAAATACCAGTGTCTTTTCGTAAACAGAAAGGCAAAGATGGCGAGGTAACTACGTTGTTTTCGAAAGTAATAGTGCGATGACGATGTGGATTTAAAAATTCATAAACGATCGAAACATGGCTCCAATTTGAATAGTGCGACTATTTCTAACCTTTAAAGATTACTAACAAACACGTCTTGGAACTTTTCTTCTTAAAAACCTCATAACTTTAAATAGTATTTTACTTCCACTCGCGTGACATTACTTCCGAACTACCAGTCATTTCGCGAATGGGCGGGATAGAAGAATCCTCACACTTGGGTGCTTCATGCAATAATTAAACTCTTCATTATTTTTACTTTTATTTGAATCAAACCTGATCTTCAGTAATACACTGAATAACTATTCTTGCTGCGGGACTATAGTTTGCTCTTCAGAGGTTTGTTCATCCGGGAACGGCAAACCGATGGCAAATTAGAAACATTAAACGATTCGAAGCGAGGTTTAATTGGAAACATTAAAAGGTTGAAAGCGGATGAATTCGTATTCTCGAAAGGACATTTCTCTTGATCAAAGCATTTAAGCGCTTTACTTTCCTTCGCCGCTACATTAAATTGCTTCGAGTGTAATTGCTTTCATCATCTGATTGAATACGGCTCAAATATATGAATTTGAATATATAGTAGTTTATCATGGACGCGTTATGCGAACACGACGCCCCATATTCATAGCTGCTCATTTCTTATTGCCCGTGGCGAACGCGTGCTTCTATTCAACCAACATTATTTACTGATTAATTAAAGCGAACACACGAAGGAGGCTGCTGGCGTAAAACGCACCAGACAGTTGTCATGGTAATGACGTGGCGGTTGCCAGACGCCATGGTAACATCAGACAAACTGCCGCGTGCACTTTGCTACACTGGAAGAAAAAATGCTCTAGAAAACAACGTGTTTCAAGTATCCATTTTCTCAAAAAGTAGCTTCGAATCTTCAGTCTTTATACGAAGCATAGTATTTTGTGGTTCTCAATGACGGCGGAAAAGTATTGAACTGTGCTCCATAATATTATTCATTACAGCGAGGAAGTTCATATTTAATAATTATTTAAATATTATATTTGTAGTTAAAATGATAAAGTTGGTCAAATCTCATTGTCACTCACATTGTGATTTTCTAGGAAATTATTTGACGAAATGTTGTAAGGAAATGTTCTATATAGATCCTTTGGCCATCCTCTTTAACCTCGTTTCTAAAGCTGCTGTTTGAAAAGACTTGGCAAAGAAAAGACTCAATAAAGATAGACTATCAAACTTTAGGTCAAAGTCCCATCCCCTTGAACGCCCTCAAATTCACCCCAAAGGGGGACACTATACTGTAGGTAAATTATGAAAGCCTTCGGCGCACAAAGACAACAGACGTTCTACTGATTGATTTTTCGTGCTCATCCATTTTAGAATGAAACCAGTTCGAGGCAACATTAGCTATTAACAACATAATGTGCAACGTGGAAGTTATACAAAAGCCATTTTGCGACCTGGGCCCTACTCAACGCGCTTCTAGTAGTTGTCGTGCACTGTTTGATGCTCGCATGAGAGCTGCCCATCGACACGTGACTCATTACGCGCCTAATAACTCATGACGGTGCGATATGATTGAAGAAGAGACCATGCGGTCGACCAAAACTCCAGGCGGAATCACGCATTCGCCATCGAAGCGAGGCAAGCCACAACAAAGCGAGGTCACAATCATCGTTTTAGATCCAGCCCCACTCCGCCCAGATTGGTTCGAGGTTTCCTGTAGTCATAACAACATGCAATTAGTCTCGCACGCCCCCACGATGGCAACAAAGTAGCAGTCTGCTAATTGCATCGCACTCCCACTCTCTTATTGTTCTACTATCGCTGGATTTTGCCATTCGAGAACTAATCATCGTGAATAATTGGTCACATGAGTTCTGGATTGCTTCCCAGAACGCGTGGGAAGATTACTACAGCATACAAGTTTGGAAAATTTAGCGAGATATCTGTCTGGCAATGCTCTCAGAATCCTGCGAAAGGCACCATGAATCCTTCGAGAATCTTCCGGCTATAAAATGGCACAGTTGGTATATTATGCACATGAAACTTGTCTGCCCAATAATTATAAATATAATGGTAAAAGTCCTTGACAATAGCACCCTTAGCTGTCTTGGAAACGTTTGGGTTTGGAACACGGACAAGGGTTCTTGTGATAGACTTCGTTCTTAAAAAGGAACAGCGTTTTTGTCATCATACGTCTTAAGCTAATGCTATCAGGGTTCTCCAGCGAGGACAACAGTGAGCTAAATTTCGGGACCAAGCAGAGTTAGACTCACTTTTACGGACTTATCGCACAATATTTTCCGGCGACCGTTATCATCGCACTACTGCACGTCCGATAGTCACGGCGTTATACTCTCGCCTCATGACATCATTAATGCTGTTAGATTCGTGACCGCAAACATAGGTGGGCGGTCAGATATTTGACCGGAAAGCAACTTACATATATTGTGCCTTAATGGTGGTCCTAATCTAACAATTAACAAATAGATACAAAATCAATGAAATGAAAAATGAATGACTTTGCTATCTAAGCCATAACGTGATTCTACTGAGATGTGAAACTGTCCAGAAATTGTGGGTGGGGCAGAAAGAAAGATTGCAGTTCGTCCCTGTTTCATCACAATGACTGAAGGTCAGAAAAATATGCTACTTAAAACATTTTTAATGGTTCCTCAGTATTTATTCTCAGATATACAGATAACTTACAAAAGTAATTCTAGTAAAAATGTCTAATACAATATATTTAATTTCCATGTAGTTGAGAACTATACATTGTAGAAATATTTACAATAATTACTACTAAAAATATTTATTGAGACGCAAAAAAAACTAAAAAAACTTGACCTGAATTTTTAAAATAAAGTATAAATAGAAGTGTTTATTCGAAATATCGTTGCTTTCGTTGTCCTATCAATATAAATGGTTAGCAGGTTCAGGTTTAACAAAATATTGAAGACCTTTCCAGCCCTATGTGAAACTTGGCTAACTTGAAAGCACAAGAAAATGTAGATTCAAAAAAGAAGAAAAAAGACTACATGCAAAAACAGTAAAAAAAATAAATTATATACAGTATACTAATAGACCTATACTTGTAATTGGTGTGACCTCACCTTCCATGTCAAAAAGTTTTCTGTAAACTTATTGGAATTGTGAGTAAATGATGATGATGATGATGATGATGATGATGATGATGATGATGATGATGATGATGATGATGATGATGATGATGATGATGATGATGATGATGATGATAATGATGAATGTAAATGCATTGAACGAATTAATTGCATTATACATTTTGTATTCTACATTTGCAAGGACAGGAAATACTCAGAGTAATTTACTCAGATACTTTACTCGGAGTAAAAATTTTGAAGGATCGCTACTTTACTGAGTAATTAAATTTTGTGCTACTCTTACTCTGGGTCGGAGTAAAAATATTGCAAAGTATCTTACTCTGAGTAAAAGTATTTCTGAAACATCGCTTGATTGTCAATATTGTTTTCACCTTTTTTGTCCCGAAACTATTTTCTCTGGCAATGAAGATTAGTATACATTATCACACAAAAGAATTATGCCAGAGGGTGTAGGTGATCATGATACCTTTCTGAGCAACACCTAAAGCCCTAAAGTGGTCAGTTTTTCTATAAATTGAGCAAGTCATTCTTCAACTCGTTCTCAGGCGACCAAGATTTGCATTATGCTAGAGAACTACCCTTGTTGAATGACATCCTCGTCATTCACCGACACTGATTCACACATCTCATCACCCAGTGCTACACTGTCATCTGCATCTGAGTGCCTGCTTAGTGCGAAAGGACTAGTGTTTTCTTCACTGCCGCATAACCAATAAACTATTAAAAAAAATTGTAATTGAACATGTAAAAGTTAATTGTTATTATGCTCAGTGACACTTGAATATTCACAACATGCCCTACATGATGTGTAACATCATTCCTCATCTCGTTTGGCTAGCATGAGACTCACAATAGATTTTAATCCACTGCTGTTGAATACCATTACACGCTTTGTTCATTTAAATACAAAGTTTTTACTTTTACTTTTAATCTTACTCTGAGTAACATTTTATTAGGCATATTTTTACTTTTACTCAGAGTAACTTCAAGTTGATACGTTACTCTTACTCAGAGTAGTTTTGAAGCTGCTTATTTTTACTCTTACTCAGAGTACATATAAAATGTATTGTTCCTATCCTTGTACATTTGCATTATCAAATACACTGCAAAAAAAGTGTTTCTTTTTAAGAACAAACTTTCTCATTTCAAGGAATATTATTCTTAAATCTAGTAAACAAATACTTGTCCACGCTGTAAGCCATAAATTACCAAGCCAAATATAACAATTGCTATTGTTCTTCCACCGACCGAGTCATATTTTAAGAAAAATGATACTTGAAACAAAAAAATATTCTTGTTTAGAAAGTATTTTTTCAATGCAAAAAAAACACGCGTAAGTACAGGATATTTATAATGTAACTTGCCCCTGTTTAAAAGGAAGTAATGAAGGAACATTGTCGTGGTCGGTACATTGAATAGAGAACTGAAGGTCGTGTCCATTATAATACATTGCTTCAATAAGCTGTACATATGCATGGTAACATAATCAGGCTACGCCCTTAGAAGACTGATGTATCCGCTTCTTTTATAAAGAGGCTGATGAGGAAAAACGAGGCTGTCTGTACTTCGCTGTATTGGCGTCCAGATCATGTCTACGCCACGATCACTTACAATATAGAAGGGGGACGATGGTAGCGTAGCCCTAAGCTTCAGCAACAAGCACTTTTTACTGTACTGTATATATTATGTGCATTAGAGGAAGGGGGTATTAAGTCTTCTTCCATGCAAGCCTTCTCGCTATGAGAAGACAATCCCTCAACAGCTGCATATTTCGTAAGAAAAGCCGCGTCAACATAGAAACGAAACTCCACCTAGCAAGATCTTTCGTGCTGTCCAAGGTTCTGTATGGTGCGTCTACCTGGTCAGTCAAAACCTCAGAAACAGCAGCAATCGACGCCTTCGGGCGTGACATGTGGCGCACGCTCCTTGGCTTAAAATGGGATGACTTCGTGTCCAATGTAGAACTTGAAAGAAGGATAGGTAACAGGTTCTGCCTCATCACAGAGGTACTGATGAATCAACAATTTAAATGGCCTGGCCAATTCTAACGTCACACTGCACATCAGTCTCTGATCAATGGCATGCCACATGGAATCCATCGCACCCCTGGCAGACCAAGACTGCGATGGATCGACGGATTACTCCGGTGGACTGGCGAGGAAGCCCAGGTTCTCATCGATGCCGCAACTGCTTGCCAGCCGATCCGGAAAGCACCAAGTAGCTGCCATGCCATAGAGCTGCGTAGTCGTAGTCGTCGAGGCGCCGTGGATGTAGGGCGTTAACATGCATACAATGCATGTACAGTAATGTATGGACTGCCGCGAAACTATGACTTCTGTATGGAATCAAACGCTTCTCACAGAAGGGATTATTTTGAAGTTATCGTAAACTCACACTTGAAGAATTAGCTAAGGAGCTCGTGAATATTAAAAATCTAGAAAATTTGACATTTGTAGAATAACTTTAAGATGTCAATAAAGTTGTTCGTCACAAAATCAACTCTAAAATTCTCTCTTCAAAAATAGCCAAATAGGACATTGACTAAGGTAAAGTTCAAATCCTGAGTGATAGATACCAAGGCATTAACTCTCAATTTAACCCAAACATTGACATGATAACCAGGGGCAGAAATTAAGACCGAAAAGAAGGGAACAACTTCATCTCCAATAATATTTCGTAGAGTTCTTTTTAGTTTCATTTTAAAACAATACGTAACATTTTCTTTCTTATCAGTAAAAAATGTCTTCATATTATTATTATTATTGTTATTTTTATTCTCGAAGTATCAAATAAATAGGGCTACTCTTCTGGCAGTCAGGTCAGACTTGATGCTATTTACTGATTTACTGGTACCATGTAAACCAGTTCTACATGTTCCATTGTCAGATCGTCGACGACTAAACCGGCATCCCTCTATAGATTCAGCTAGTGACGAAGGTGTGTGGACACCAGTGGTGGATTGACATACTTGGTTTTTGTAGTTCGCTACAATTACAAATACAGTAAAACTATAACAGGTAGCTACAACGAATGAGGATGATGATGACTGGACGATTGCGCTGCAAAACAAGAAATGTATTGATGCTGTCTACATTGACTTGGCCAAGGCTTTCGACTCTGTATCCCATAGGAAGTTGCTTATCAAAATCAAAGCATATGGTATTACCGGACCCCTATTGAAGTGGATCGAATGCTACCTAACATGCAGAACCCAGCAGGGATAGCCTTTCAAGCAAAGTCAACTGAAATAGTGGTGTTCCCCAAGGCTCATGTCCTTGGACCGCTATTGTTTTTGATATACGTTAATAATGTTGTGGATATATTTGAAGCCGAATCATCATCATGCAAACTCTTTGCTGATGACATGAAGCTATATACTGCTTACAGCGTCAGCTCATCTTACGATCGGACTAGCATAGTTAATTTCAAGAAGTCCATCCGTCGCTTTGAAAAATGGTCCGTGTTATATATTGGAATCCGAACCATCATCATTCAAACTCTTTGCTGATGACATGAAGCTATATACTGCTTACAGCGTCAACTCATCTTACGATCGGTCTAGCATAGTTAATTTCAAGAAGTCCATCCGTTGCTTTGAACACTGCATGGTCGAATCAATGGCAGCTGAAAATCGCTTCCGAAAAATGCTCCGTCTTATATATTGGAAGCAGAAACCGACATTCTGAGTACAGTACTGTATTCTATTGCCGACGTTCTCTTGCCCAAGGTAGACGGTTCTATTTGTGACCTCGGCGTCGTTGTCAGGCCAGATTTGAAGTCTTCGTCGCATTGTCAGAGCATCGTAACTAAAGCTTACTGCACCTCCAATTACATTTTACGCTCGCTGAAATGGAATGATACGTCTCATCTGATGCAAGCCTTCAAGGTCTACGTTCGACCAGTTCTAGAGTATGCATCTCAGGTCTTTTTATCTCACCTTCAGAGAGACATAGTACTAATAGAACAGATACAACGACGGTTTACCAAAAAGTGTTTCTGCGCTGCTTTGACGAAACCGAAGCCCAATCATCATACGAACAAAAGATAAGGCACCTGAACATTCAGTCCCTGGAAAGTAGACGAATCTGCGCAGTTCTATATCTATTCTATAAGATATTCCATGGACGAGTGGATATCAAACTGCCAGAGGACGTAAAGCCCCACAGCACCCGGACTCGTGGTCATTGTTTCCGCTATGAAGTGAAACCTTCGAATATCAATGCCCGTCATTACTATTTTTAATCGTGTAATCCGTCTGTGGAACGCTCTCCTAGATGAAGTGGTCGCATCACCTACTCTAGCAGTATTTAGAACTAGAGTGATTGTAAATAAATTACTTTAATCCACCGTGTAGTGTAAGTGCCAAGCATGCCTTCTGCATTTGTATTCTTTGAATGTTATGATTCAATAAATATACGTGATGATGATGATGATGATGATTGTGCAATTGACTGGATCATGTGCTTTGTAAATTGCTCATCCATTCAGGATTGCTACGGTAAATTTATATACAACTCTTGAGTTTCTTTGTCGAGACATAATATATGCCCCTATCAAGATGGCGAGGAAAGGATTCAAAAGTTATCCAGATCACATAAAAAGGCTGTTAAAGGAAAAGCACCGATTATGGCGTCATAGATACTCACCTGGCGGGCAGGAGGGGTACTCTAAATGTGCGTCTGACATTAAGTATGCTCTGGATAAGCATCAAAAGAATGTGGAACAGCATATCGTCAATAATAAAAACCCGAGAGCCCTGCACTCTTTCATTAAGAGGAATACCAACATTGCACCACTGCTTGGACCTGCTGGGGAATTAGTAACGGATAATTTCCAGAAAGCTCAGATTCTCTCTGCTCAATTTGGAAGCGTCTTTAAAAATGACGATGGAGAATGTCCAACATTTGCTTCCCGTACTTCTGATGTCATTACTGATGTTGAATTTCTCGTCATTTTTCACTTGTCATTTGTTTTTTATTATTTGTCATCTTTCACTTGTTGCTTTTCATTTGTCAATTGTCGCTTATTATTTGTCATTTGTCTTTGTGGCTTGTCATTCCTCACTTATCATTTGTCGCTTATTATTTGTCATTTGTCGCTTATTATTTGT
>OFHS01001529.1:0-27021 GCA_900245855.1 Calvadosia cruxmelitensis
TACGTTTTACAGTATGGCGAGTTATAAAATAGTAGAGATTAAGTATAAATTTAAGCCTTGATTACTACATAAGAACAGTAAGGTGTATATAAAAGCAGGCTGAAATTGCAAATAATATATGCAGTGTTTCCCGCGGGACGTGAGCAACGGGGTAAGTCATAGACGCTGCTCGGAGCAAAAATCGAATTGCTTCATGGCTACTTTGAATGCTGCCTTGCTGCTGATGATAGAGACCTCAGGATAACAGTGCGTAAGGGCGTTATGGAAGCGTGCGGCTAGTTGGAATGTGGAGTTTTGGGCGAACGACAATGCATCGGACAATGGAATCGCGCATAAACCCCTTGCTCCCCCTACCTCTGCATAAATATATCTTACTCCATGGTTGGTGAGCAGGTGCAATATTTATTCTTGAGTTGCAAAAAATCACAAACGAATGAGCATGTCTGCGAGCGAGTCAACACTCTCATGTTGGAATGAGCATTATCAAGGCTAGCTGGCTCGTATAACGTTGTAGACGGACGCGATCAGAATATTCCATAATGCTCTGAGTTTGAATCAAGATGCTATCAACGTAGAATTAATGTACGCTCATAGCATAACTTGTTCTTTCTTGATACAACGCTTAAGCGTGGTTGTTCAGCGAGGAAATGTTGCTTCTATTTTAGGAACGTTGCCAGGCAACAAAATGCTGCATGAGATTTTAATAGTTTTTTAACATTAATACATTCTGTATTTGTAGAGCTTTTAATTGTACTTGCACGTTAGTTTACATTTTAATTACTTGTTTTGTTTTAATCTTGACATATCCGATTTTAAATTAAACATTATTACCTTTACTCGAAATACAAGTGCAGTCGGCATCCATGGTATTTATCTTGCTCCTGATTTGCGCATTCAAAGGAAGAGTTATTGTAGAAAAACGTAGGGCTGCTTCTACATACGCAGTTTCCACAGTTTGACCCTATGACATCGCCATAATCATATTAGCAGGTCTTCCTCTATTTTATCGTGTTTTTAATTTGCTTTTCGTTTTTGGCAGCTGAATTTCTCGCGGCTCGCTCTTGGAGAGGACTGGATTCCAGCCAGAATGAAGAAGCGGAAGTGAGCAAGGCTGTCGAAGGCCGATCTGGGATCTCGGTTGGCTACACACACGAACCAGTCTCCTAGCTACTCTGTTTTCAAACATTGGTTGGGAAATGAAGCAATGTAATCTAACGTTGTTGCTATAAGTACTGGCTTCTTTTCATGGTGTTGCGTCGGATAAATGCTGGCTTCGTGTGGCTATTATTATGTCAGAAAGAAGTCTCCGTTGAACATAAGATATTTTACACTTCTCAACTTATGGCTGACATATTCGTACTTACAATGAGTAGGCTATTTTTATTGCTATTGGGATTATGACCATGGTTGTTTTTCATGTGTGCTGAAGTGAGTTTGGCTGAGTTCTGTTCTCGATAAACTACCTTGAATTTGATTGATAAATACAGTCAAACTTGTATTAGCGGCCACCTCCATAGAGCAGCCACCTGTGTATAAAGGCCACTTTTCATAACCCCAAAATAATACTTTATTTAGAAATCAACCTGGACAGAGAGGCTACCTGTCTATTCATTTCTAGGTCGTTTTTTCCAGTTCCCGGAGGTGACCGTTATAGACAGGTTTCGCTGTACAAATAAATACAACTGTCAATCAAAGGCAAGATTACTTTACTTATAACAACATCGAGTTGGAGTTTGTCAAATCGTATCATTATCTCGGCGTGACTCGGCAACAAGCTTTGAGTTTTACATTACACCTTTCCACCAAAATGAGAAATGCTATTATTGCCATTGGAGCGTTACCAAACTTGCGTCGTATTTCCGTTGAAGTTGCCTTGGAGATATTTCGAATGAGGCTTGCTCCGATGGTCACCTACGCCTTGGAATAAAAGCTGCTTATATCAAACTTGTCCTCGATGTCCACGCATGTAGTTCCAATACCCTCATGTTCTTATTTGCTGCCCTACTTTTGTTCAGGACTTACAGCATAATTTTCCATTTAATAAAGCTTCTATCAAACAGTGTGTTGCTGAAAGAACTGAAAATTTTAAAGACGTCATCAACCAAGGTTTGGCAGATGCACCAATCCTTCTCTCCTCTGTATGGAAGGCAGTCGACCATCCTAACAGAAATTATATCGCTAGACTGTCTGTGCATGGCTTAAATCATCTGCTTTGCAAAGATAAAAATTTCCACGTTCCATCAGATCAATTCATCTGCTCGGAATGTGGACAGTCTGCAAATAAACGCTACCATATACTCTGCTGTTGTAACGTACCTTCCTATATTAGATTTGCGAAAGATAGAGAAGGAAACATCTCACTGATTTAATTCTTATATAATCTTAACGTAGTTACAACTGACATATTAATTTTAGTTATGCATTTCATTCGTTTATTCAACCTGTATATCTATTTACAAAAGTGTTTAGCTCGCACGAGGTGGACACATATTCCCCAGAACTGTCAATCAAAGTACGGAAATAACAATCATTATGGTAATGAGATTACAACGAGGCAATGTACATGAATACGAGGAATCGAGGATAGAGATCTGGTAATAAGGGAAAGAAAATTCATTCATTCAGTAAGCTGAATCTGATTGGCTATCGGCTACGCTACGTTCTCTCTTGGTCGTTGGATTCTAGAAACTTGATGAAGTAAGACTACGGACTCCTAACTTCGGTTCAAAAGTCACATGAATGCTTAAATGCGTACAGTCAAACCTGCATTAGCGGCCACCTCTATAGAGCAGCCACCTGTGTATAAAGGCCATTCTTCATAACCCCAAAACGACACCCAAATCAACCTGGACAGAAAGGCCATCTGTCGATAAAGGTCATTTTCCTCAATTCTCAAACAGGTGACCGTTATTGACAGGTTTCACTGCAAGTGTGACTTATAGTATCCAGTAAAATAAACTAAATTGATTGATTCAGTAACTTGCTTTTTCATAATTTGTTGAAATAAACAAAAAAACAAACACCCTAAAGAGATTATGATGATGATATGCAGAGCTTTGTATAATTATTTATATGCAAATTCGACTTCATCGGGAAACGTAATGATTTAATTTGTATGTCATATTGCAACGTTGTCTTTGAGGGTAACCAACTTTGAAAGCTGCAATGCAGCATGGGCTAAGAACATTTTCCCGACCAATCACTGTAATCCATGGTTTTGCAGTAGGACGTTTCATAAGAAAGGAGGCGACTTTGTTCACGGCAGTAAGAGAGGACAATCCATAAACAACAACAGCAACAACAACAGTAGCATGATTGGTGTTTACCATTTCTCTATTAATCTCTAATAGTTATGTTCACAAATTACGCTTGGTATATATTGGTATATATATTTATAAATGGATGGTAAACAGGCCAGAAAACTGCCAATGCCTTACAGCGAACGAATAATATCTTTTAAGAAACAACACGATAACAAAAACACAACTTTAACGTGCGTTCTATGCACTTGCGACGATTTAAAACATGGAATAAATCAATATTAATGAGATTTCGTTCGTTCTCAACGCTCGACTTCCAACTCTAATGTTACAACCAACCATTGGTTTGGTAGTCAATCCATATAAATTTCAGGACGGTTTTTCGGCCAGTGAATCTCGACGTAAATATAAGACTTCAAAATGCCCAGAATACACGAAGACCTGTAAGGGAGGCACGGATATGATATCGAGGTGTTCTAAATATGGTCACTAGACGTCCTAACTCTTTCCAGTGTTGAACGGGTTTTCATAAGAAGTGTCCGACTTCAAGACGGCGAAATTTGGCTGGACGTTGTCAACAAACCAAGCCTTGATTTATTGTCCATTTACTCTGTTTGCCAAGCCAAGGTTATAGGGTTCAACTGATAATAAACAGAAAAAAGAAATTAGAAATGGTTTCAAAAACAGTTTGAAGTAGAATGGTCAACATTATGTGTTAAAAGTTTTCAGATTTTATGAAAATACTTACGCGGTTTTCGCTTGCATATATATTTGAATTTATCTTCGCAAGGGTAATCGTTCCATTTTCCGTCGGGTTTCAACAGAGCGCAGTCTTCATTATGTAAGTATCCGCCATCGTTCGGGTCGCCGCCGTCCCAATTCCGAAACGCCGACGTCGTCGTACTAATAACGAAAAACGTATATGAAAACATAAGAACCACCATACACGAAAACATGTTTAGAAAACAACCATGTCTGTGTTCACTGTAGTCTAGACGCTAGTACGTGTGGTTGCCAGTCAGGCGTACCGGGGGTTCGACTCCCGGTTCATCCGACACATAAAATTTGTTGTCTTCTGTGGTTTTAATTGTCGAGGGCCCCAAGGGAGACAAGCCATTGTCGTATTGGGCTACCCTCATTAACAGACAGACAGACAGACAGACAGACAGACAGACAGACTAAAATCAAATATGTGAATCAAATTGCGTTCTCACTTGTCGCTCCAAGCCCATCGACCTTCGCTATCTTTGTCCGTCAATCCAAGCCACATGAAATTTCCAGCCAGCAATTTATGAGATACGAAATTCTGCTCAGTGTTTGTTGTGATGCTGAGTAGGTCTGCCTGATTGGTGAGACAGTCATCCCTTGCTCCGTGCCAATTGAAGTAATTGTCTTTGACTTTGTAACAGGCAAGACCCTCGGCCGTGTCTTCGAATTTCAACCAGCCTGGCTTGCACAGCTCTAGAAAGCAAGCATAAACGCATTCAACTAAAGATATCGGCGAAGAGGGAATAACCGCTTAGACAAATGCGCACAAGCGAATCCGTCAAACGCTGTCCCATGGCATTTCGTTATACAGTCAAACCTGTATTCGCGGCCATCTCTATAGAGCAGCCACCTGTGTATAAAGCCCACTCTTCATAACCCCAAAATGACACTTTCTATAGAAAGCAACCTGGACAAAAAAGCCAGCTGTCTAAAAAGGTCATTTTCCTCAGGTCCCAGAGCTGACTATTACAGACAGGTTTTACTGTATAAGCGAGTTGACCTCTGCCACAGATGAACACGAAAGAACATCGCTTTGTTTGAAATGAATTTAATCGTACTCTTTTCTATGACGGTTAATTTCAGGTATTGTTCTTAGCTGTCAAATAGAACTACCCTTTGTCAATTGAACGAACTCAGTCTCCCTCTCGCAGTTCCCGAGGTTCAGACGTTGTCTAAAACCTCGCTAGATATAATGATCAGTATATTCCTGGGAAGTCTGGGAAGGAAAACTAGGAGCAGTCTTGTTCTTGGCAAGAGAATTACCATCATGGCGGACAAATTCCATAATGGCGCTTAGCGCAGAGGTCAATTGCTGTCCCAATTTATCCCGGGACATAATGCGAGTTAACCTCTGCTCCTTGTGACGACATCAGGAAAGAAGATTGTTTGAAATGCATTCAACCGTACCCTTTACCTTGCCCTTTACTATCAAAGTCGATTGCATGGATTGTTCTTGGCTGTCAAAATTGTCCATTTCAGCTCATAATCATGCGCCTAAAATTCCCTGTATCCCGCCATAATAATTAATTATTATTATTTATGTACTTCCGTAGCATTTCGGAAACAGATCTTCCTGGTGTTATTGAGGTATTCAATAATGTTTTCACGTTGACAGTCTTAAATAACATTGTTTATGTTAAGTATGATAGTTATGCAAATTAATAATTAGTTCTGTTAATTATGCAAATTATTACATACGTCATTCTTTTCTACTTATCTTTTTTCGTAATAATTATATCTATGTACTTTGTATGATAAACCGTTAAGCTTGGACTTGTTCGAAAACACGCATGCAATCCTGCACATCTTTGATGGCGTCATCCTCTCGAACATGACGCAAATCATCTTGACACTGTCTTGATGTGACATCAACTGTCAGAGTGTTTGTCATCTGATAGTCTGACATACGGACATGACGTCATCTAAAACCTCACTGTAAGTAGTTCGATCTGGTTTGAGGACGTCAATGAAAGTGAAATATGTGGAAGTGATTTCAAAACCCAAATCCATCGTTCTTACCTTTACTTCCATCTCCTACTGGTTTTGGAGGAGCTCGCATCATTGCTGCTTTCCAAACGAGACTAAAGCCTCGCTTGGATGTCGTTCGATCGGATCGAAACGTAATTCGAATGTGATTTCCGGTTGTCTTGAGCACACCTGCAAAAACAATTAAAGGAGAATGTTTTTAATCTCACATCGTTCAATCCCTCTTCTTAGACAACTTACAGCTTCTCGTAGGGTAGAAACGACGTGAAAGCAATGCAAGACGAGTAGATATAATATTAGTACTCAGCTGTTTTCGAAATTGTAACTGAGTTTTAAGTGGCATGATCCAAATTGGAAAACCTAACTAAATACTTCTTAGATTGTCGTCAGCGGCAGAGCACTTTATCTGAAATCATTTCCGAAGTTCGTCTCTAGTTATTAAAAATTCACCGACGTCGCAAAGTTAATATCAAGAAAATATTGCTATTCTTATATACTGTACAAAATGGAGCATTCTAACGCAATAACGTAGATCAATGCTCTCTGATCACGACATCGTGTCAATTTCTACTGACAATTAAACTTGAACTTGAGTAATGACAAACTGTAATACAAATAAAACATTAAATTTAAACTAAAAAATTACAAATTGCACTAAAAATTAAACATAAACTTGAGTAATTACAAATTGAAATAAACACAGACTTTTGAATGATTAAATTAATAATCAACCTCTTTAGGATTCGACCTCAGGACATCCAGAATGCTGGAGAGTCGCTCGAACAGCGACGCAAGCAGATTGCAATCCAAGGAGCAAAAACTTCCGCGACCACTCTTACCTGCTAGTTTGCCTTTCAGAGGATCTTCACCGCAATATCGTCCCAACTGTGGAGCATTCCTTTCTGAACCATCTCGTATCTCAACGTAATCATATTTGCAAATGGCATTGCTTTCCACGTCGAAATCTTCAAATTTCAAACCAATATTATAGCCATCGCTTACTTTGATGTGCCAAATGCATGTTTTTTCGTGAGGATAATTGAAAGGGTAATTAGGAGAGGATATCTTTCCTCCTGTTCCAGATAATTCACCACCACAATCTTAAAATAAATACCATGAAATAAATTACGATCGGGTTAATTGAGTCATCATTACTTAATTGAAATATTAATTAGTCATAAATTAGTCATTTATGTTTCTCTACTCTCTACTGACTATGATTAGAATGACAATTTGATATGATAGTTCTAATTTCGATATGGACATTCTCAGTTTTTCTCTGCTCGGATATGAATTCTGGGAATTTGGTTTTTATATCTCGTAATTCTTACGCCTTCATTTAGAGCAATTTTTAATTTAATTTCATGCACTTCAATGTTCATATAAATTATAATTATATTGGCTTAGAAATAGTTTATTATTATAATTATCGGAATATCGATGACCGTACGAAATGCGTTTATATCCGCTCCAAAAAGTTGCTTCCGGTTTATCTGATCATCTTCATCAATCAATCAATCAATCAATCAATTAAAGAGCGCTAATTAAGACTATCATTATTCTGAACACTGACATGCTCCGTGGCCAAATCTTTACCATATTTTAAAACTAAACTTAGAGCAATTTCTCGCACTGTTCTATGGCTGTTGTGATTAAAGAATGACATTATTTAAAATCATGCCTTCTTGAAAAGTATTTTTACATTACGTTATTAATGCGAATTAAAGTTGAACTATATTTAGCTGATACTTTTAAAGTTTCTCGCACTGTTCAGTGGCTGTTGTGATTTTTACATTATGCATTCTTGAAAAAGTGAGTATTTCTTCAGTCATGCCTTGAAACAGTCTCACATTTAGGAAAGTTAGGATTTTTGCTGGAGAGAGCTCCGATCAACTGGTTCAGAGACTTTCAGATGACTTTACCGATTATTTAATATAGGTAAAGGATAAGCTTAGATACGCATCTATTACTGATTTTTAGTATTTTAATATCTTTAATTCTTAATCCTTTGTAATTAAAATCAATGTATAATAAGCAAAGTCGTTGTGTGATCTTGTCTCCCGTTCGCTTTTGTGATTGAGAGTTGAGCTGACATCTGGACATTTGTTTCAATCAAAACACTTTGAGATTAAAAAGAGCACGGTTGAATGCATCCCAACAAAGCAAACTGTCTGCGCATGGCAAGAAAAGACCTTGAGCGATGCGCACGCGCAAATACTATCGTACGCTGACCTTCTGGTTCGTTATCTAGCACCTCCCACGTGGCTCGGAATCCAGCGTGCGTCTCTGCGGCATCTGTGACCATTTGCAAAAACAATACATTCGTGCTAGCGGCAATTGGTTGCGGCAACTTTTGACCGCAGAACGTCCCAAGGTGTTTGCCTTTCGGTCCGTTCTCGCGAATAAGAAGATAGTCGAAGTTGCACGCTCGGTGACCAAAGAAAATGTCTAACAGAAGAAAATGAACGAAAACAAAATGAGCGACAATGTCCATGGCACCTTTAGTACGCTTTGCCAAATTATGACACGATTCGCCAAACATCTACCATAGACAATGGATGTCTTACTTTCGAAGTCGAAACTTTTCAGATAGAGAACCAGTTTCTTTCCAACTGGTCCTTTGACAATCCACGTACAGTTGGCGTCGTTTGGATAATTTTCGGGATAGTTTGGCGAATGGAACTCTCCTTTGCTACCAACGAGAAGCCCACCGCAGTCACTCATTGCTGAAAATCAAAATAAGGAAGACTTGTATAACGACGAAGTTGTGACTGCTCAATGCGAAATGTTGAGAAGTTTATCTAACTTAAACCTTCTTTAATGCCAGCTCTGTTTTGCAAAGATACGGTGGCCCAAAGCGACCACGGAAATAGTCTGTGGAAACACCATCTCACTCCACGGCAAAATCTATTTGAAACACGTTGCAGAATTCAACTGGCAGCGAAAATTCATCCCACGGTGGAAGAAACGCGCTGTTGCTGACCGACCACCTTACCATATCACCGAATTTCACCCCCGATTGCGCTGATATATAGACCCAGTGCATTATACCCCAGGGTACCACGGAGACTTCATACGAATGTAACAGGCAAGCTGATTATTTTCCGAATTACAGAATATGTGGAAATACTGGTCACATCTTTGCTTTTATTTATCACGTCGGAAACTCAGCTCGTTCTTTATTCGTTTTTTTTTCAACAAAGCAGAATGCGTGATCAGTATCAATTGCGTGGGCCTATTACCAATTCGAATTGCTCTTAAAAGTTCAGCCTTGTTTTGAGCAAACAGCAATTTTCGTTTTGAGAATCCGGTATGCCATGAAGAATTAGATATGTCGTATGTATGGCCTCTTTGAAGACAACGTAGGTTTAAAGTCTGGCGTTATTATATGGCGTTACAGACGAATTTGCATAGCTTTCATTTGTAAACGTGACGATATCGAAGACTTTCTAGTGAAACATTTACTTTCTTGTCATTCACGTTACATCTCTCACCTAACGGGGATTCAAACGAGCGGACAACTGGCCAAGTACAGTCCTGATGCATTTTGAGATTAAAGCTACTACAGTCACGTGTTTTGAGTTGAAATTTACAATTCTGACAGCCAAGAACAATTCTTGAAATTGACCATCATAGAAAAGAGTACGATTGAATGCAATTCAAACAAAGAAATTTTCTGGGGTCATCCGAGGTCAACTAGCATGAATCCCAAAATGCACTGCGACTGCATTTTGTCAATCGAAGAGAAGAAAAACAAAGAGAGCGATTTCTAGAATTACAACGTCCCAGTATTTGTGATTTATTGTATCAAAAGAGCTGTTTTTTTCCGCCAGGACTAAACAAAGACGTGACCAGCATTTCCACATATTCTGTAATTCGCAACATAACTGGCTTGCCTATACACTCATATGAAATCCCAGTGGTATCCTGGGGTATATTGCACTCGATTTATATCAGCGCAAATTGTGATGAAATTCGGTGATCTTGCAGGTGGTCGGTTGGCAACTGCGCTTCTTTCCCAGCGTGGGATGAATTTCCGCTGCCATTTGAATTCTGCAGTGTCTTGCGAATAGATTTTGCCGTGGAGTGACAAGTTGGGATGGTCTTGCCATAAACTATTCCCGTGTGAAGTATTGCGATGTATTTGAAATCATTTTACCGTGGCAGCTGTGGAACACCGTGCAAAGAAAATCTGTGTGGGGTAGTAGAGTATGTATGATTTAGGCTGCTGTAAAACATTAATAGACGTACTTTGACTAACAACATGGGATAGCCTTGTATCTGACATGAAGTCAACAAGAAGTTTCAACATTTACACTTTACGATCTAAAATGAATAATCGCATTGTAAAATGACATGAGAGCTACGCAGAGATACAGGGTTACGTCATACTCTGCTTAGATTAGGTGTAATGTGGCCCAGGGCAGGCTAGAGTGGGCTTGGGTTTTGTGTGTGTGATCATTTAGTCATCATTGGTCAGTAGCCAGCTCAAGCCAGCTTAGGATAGCTTAGGTCAGCTCAAAGCTCAAGCCAGCTTAGGCTACCTCGAACATTAGCCATACCATCAGTGAGTCCTTACCGCAAGGGGACGTATTGCAATCACTGTCAACTTGATGCGGGCCAGCGCAATAATCTCCTCCGAAACTCGGCGGTGGGTTGTCGCACATTCGAATCCGACGTCGTTTTCCGCCACCGCATCGCTTCGTACACACTGACCACTCGGTCCAGCTCCCCCAGTTGCCATTGACGACTGCTACGGTATATTCCGCTGCGGATAACAACAAAGGAAGCGCAATAACATCTAACTGAGTACTGGCCATTCGAACATACCATCGAAAGTCTGAGCGATGAAGATAGCTTCAACGAGCTAACTAGCTGTCTACAAAATTAGAATAACATATTTTCAAACTAAAGTATAGAAAAGAGTTCCATTAATCTGCAATCTGTCATATTAAACAACGGAAAACGAGTATTCATTTTGATTATAAATTAACAATGATCTTCGGCTGACTAATTTGTGAATGATCCGGGAGAGCTTTCACGATGGGGATTAAATGATAGCATTCTACAAGGAAGACAACTTTAGAGGACGCCCCTTATTCTTCATCGGTTGATTCCAAATTTTCAATTTCTCAAGACAAAAAAGTCAAAACATCTATCCTTGCAGTCTGTTTTCAAGAGGCTTCAATACACTGTGTACACCACTTATATGCAAATCGGATAAAGCAAAACCATTTATAGGAAACAATTGCTTTTTAAAATGTATTGCGCATGAGCAGTGTACCTTGATCTCCGTTGGAATCTGTGCACAAGTAATTGTTGTCCCATCCGTCTCGGCCGTTCTTGGCGTACCATTTCAAACACTGCATTCCTTGCAAAGGCCCGCTGTGAGACCATCTGTTGTAAAAGAGGAAAAATCGCATGGCGTAAGTTGTCAGTATAGTGCTACAGGAGTGGTCGCTGAAGACGACACAATTCCTTTGTTATTTTTAACGGGGGCACAAAGAGTGGTCGCCAAAGATGAGTGGTCGCTTGGAGAAGTTCCATTGTATTGACAAAATGCTTAATCAAATGAGCATGCGCGGACCATACATTGAGCCCCTAGTCCAGAAGTTCTATTCGCAATACAAATAAGGTTATTTATACAGTTCATCATTACTGTATACAGTTCCCGTAGTAGAATGCGAGCTTAAAGAAATAAAAATGATGATGATGATGATGAATGATGATGAAGGTAGATCGATTGAATATTATAAACAATCAAAATAGTAGTAGCAATAGCAGACAAAGATCTCTCAACTGGCTCCCTATTCAACTTCAAGACATACAATACGGCAACTATCAGTATTAAAATGGGGTGGTTCTGTTCCAAACAAATCTGCTTCCGAGAGTGGCCTCTCTAGACAGGTATATGCTCAACACGTTAGATCGATTGGCACAAGTGGTCGCTTAGCACAGGTGGTCAATCAACACAGGTGATCACTTAACACAGCCGGCCGCTTAGCACAGGTGGTATCGACAAAGGTGGTCGCTTTGCACAGGTGGCCTCTTGCTGACTGACCAAGTAACCACTAATCCAATGCGCCAAACAACCAGTCTCAACACTAACATTTTATCACCCTACCAGAATGGTTGCTTTACTATGCTGGTGTACATCAATGTGCCTCGTTACTGTGAGCTTTGTAATCTCGTTTCCGCATTGGTTGAAGTCATTGCACAGTTCCTGTTTAACCAGGGAGGTACTAGCGTGTCATACTGATTATAAACATGTCTATTGTCTTGCCTTTGTGTTTGCTCGGAGTGTCCTGATTATCAATGTGTCAAGAACGTCTATCGTATACAGTGTCCGTTGTTATTCTTCTAATTATAACATAGCGCAGACTAAAATCACTCACGTGAAATTGTAGGGAGCGTAATGCGGCAAGCAGAGATGATTATCAAACCATTTGTGATTGGATGGCTCATTTGGTTCATAGATCTTGGTGCATTTCATTCCACGAATTGGTCCTTCATCCGACCATCGCATTTGAATATCACGCTCACCGCGACTACAGAAGAAATAATGATTCCATTCTTGGTAGTCAGCTCGCTCGTAGATGAGAACGCATTTGGCATTGTTCAGATTGCCGTAGTTTACAAAACTGAAGTCTGGTGGGAATTTCGGCCATTCTGTAACAGACAGAAATAAAATAACCGTAAGTGCCTAATCAGTACATTCCCTATCCGCATGTGCCTAATCAGCACGTGCCTTATCCGCATGTGTCTAATCCGTATGTGCCTTATCCGTATGTATCCGTACGTTTCTACGCTACAATCACAATTAATCCAAACATATCTCCGTCTACACTTAACTATATTTCTTAAAAAATATTCCGAAAAAGTTTCGTTGTGGGATATGTTTTGAGCGTCATCACATTCGGCCATCAGGCATTTAGATTAACAAGCGTTTTGACATTTCACGTCGCCTGGCAACAACGCTATTGTTACACAAACAAGATTTAAATCAATGTACTTCAATGAAGTCAACACAGTTTTGACAATAGTCTCAGTGCATTTGGGGGTGATATCAGTTGACCTCTGTCACGCGTGATGACAACAGTAAATGGCCTTCAATTATACTCGTTTCTACGATGGTCAATTTCAAGGATTGTTGATGGCTGTCAAATTAGTCGGTTTCAGTTCAAAAACACGTGACCATCTATCCCAAAATGCATCAGGAGTATACTTGTCCAAACGTAACTCATTTCTGCACACTTGCCTGGGCATGCTTGCTGGTTACACACTCTTTTTACCAGACTACTTCCGGTGCATCTCGGTTTCCCATCGACTAAATTTGTGCAGACGCGCGTTCTTTCTTGTTCTCCGCCACCGCACGATTTATCGCAAGTCGTCCATTCCGACCAACTCGTCCAATTACGATCGATTCCTGACGCAAAAGCAAAGCAGAAATAGCAATTAAATGTTTTACTTATGAGTTTCAAAGGGTGCCAAATATAACATAAAATGACAGATAGAAAATAAGTCCAACGCTGGGGCCTTCTCTGTTATTTAATAGCTAATAAATTATTACCAAACTATTGAAAAGAAAACATTCTAAAATAGTCACCCTAAACTGTAGCTGTTTTCCTCTCTGGTAAAGTTAAAGTTTGCAAATCAAGGAGCGCATTTCCTCTGCCGCTCCATGAATAAGGCTAAGATTCTTCTCCTTCAAAAAGAGCATCTTGCCTTGTTGTCAAACATTTAAAGGCGGAAATTAAGACGTGATAAAGAATCAGCAGAAAATTACTTCGAAATGATGTTCATCATTCCGTGAAATATATAGAAGTTGAACTACAATATAAGTTTTACAAAGTAATGAGCAAATTATAGATACCCACATTACAAAAATGTCAAATAGTTTCGCATCTTCCACTTACGGTCGCATTTGTACAATAAATTCGCTTGTTTGATGTCCAATGCACTCAATTCGTTGTTGCCAAGGCGATAAACCCCGCTGCGCTTAGGAACAATCGTTCGACGACCATTCTTCGAGAAAGCTTTCTCGCTGTAATGCATGATGGAGTAGTAATCGTAATCGACATTCAATGAGTCGATGCGATAACGACTGAAAACGGCGAAAGCTTCCTTGTAGCCTGAAACAGATACGAGTTCACATCACAAGACGAACAAGAAATCAATGCTTTCCCCCACAGCATAGACTCGTGGGTTACCATAATAACTGCGAGTCAAAAATCAACGCTTTTCTCCACAGCATAGACTTTCGGATTACCATACTGTAGTAACAGTGAGTCAAAAATCAATGCTTTCCCCCACAGCATAGACTCTATGGTTACCATAGTAACCGTGAGTCAAAAATACTATTTCAATACCGTAGGCTGTACAAAAGCGTTGTAAGTATTTGTACAAATAAAAAGGAAATTGAATGCTACAATTCAATTGTTGTAAAATTTGCCTATTTTGGTTTGCATCATTTCTACGTTTCCTTTCTTTTCACCCGCATTCGTGTATTGATTTTATCTCGCGATTACATGACATGCCGTCTGAAATATCTGAGGTTTACCGTGTGAAATATTATTGGTAATGTATACTTTCTATTTCTACGATCTATTTCATCGGATGTTGAAAGTATGTTGAAAGCAAGGAGTACATTTCTAGCGTAGCCATTATTAGCCAATCAGGTTTAACCTACAGAATGAATGAATTTTCTTTCCCTTCTTACCAGATCTCTATCCTCGTATTTATGTAAATAACCTCGTTGTAATCTCATTTGCATATTTCCGTACTTTGATTGACAGTTGCATATACTATAAAGCCTTTACTCGTTCAAGGTGATTAAGAATAAGAATTATTAGAAAACAAGAAACACATCTCTTATAACGAATCAAGTCAAATACAGGGGGTCATTATCATCATGTTATCATTCAACTAAATTCAGATATCATGCACTTTCCCCCAAAAGGGGTACAATGCCCCTATGTCCCTTGTTCCCTAAACACCCGGGAGTCATTCTTACAATCGAGAATGTTACAGTATCTGTTACGATATCAACAAAATTCAGATATCACGCGCTGTCCCCAAAGGGGTACAATGCCCCTATGTCCCTTGTTCCCTAAACACCCGGGAGTCATTCTTACAATCGAGGATGTTATCTGTTANCGATATCAACAAAATTCAGATATCACGCGCTGTCCCCAAAGGGGTACAATACCCCTATGTCCCTAGTTCCCTAAAGACCCGGGAGTCGTTCTTACCATCGAGGATGTTATCTGTTACGATATCAACAAAGTTGTCTCGATCGGGTCGATTTTGTTCATGCCAGAATCCGATAATGTGTCCGATTTCATGAACGACAACGCTCTTGTGCAGACATCCATCACCCAGTGAAGTGCTCTGGCGACCGCCGTGTCGGCCGACGTCGGAATTGCATCTAAAACATCAGAAGTCGCAGGTAAATGACTCAATCAGTGAACGCAAGGATATCATTCGTAAACTACAAAGATTGCAAAAACGTAATTGAAATACAGTGAAACTTATTTATAACGGTCACCTTTAAGGCCGGAGGAAAAGGACCTTTATAGACAGGTGACTTTTCTGTCCAGGTTGATTTCTATATAAAGTTTCTTTTCGAGGTTATGATGAATGGCCTTTATACACAGGTAGCTGCTCTATAGATGTGGCCGCAAATACAGGTTTGATTGTACTAGCTATATTTGCTTCTTCTGATACAATGAACTTCATGCTGTTTTCAAATTACGGTATTAAATTTAATCACGCTTCAGTGAATGACGAAAATAAAAATTGTAAACGAAAATATAAATAACGAAAATAACTACAAGCTGAATAAAAGCAAAAATTAAAAAGAACGAACATTAAAATAAATTATTTGTATTTCATTTCAACTTTTGTGTACTTAGTTAAATACGAAACAGTGCTGAATTAGCAGCGTCGTCAAAGTTAAACTCGTGCTAAATTAAACCTCTTCGCCAAACCGCTAATATTATCCGACAATTTTGAACTCCCAGTACTTTGCCTTGTCTAATTCACTTGGGGCTTCAATTTTCAAGACAAAACACTAACTAATTGTGCTTGAAATCAACTTAAATTCACTCGCAGCCACGTTGCTTATTGCCGGATTTGAGTTGAAAGTGTTAAATACGCCTGTAGAAGAGAGTATATTTATAATTTGGTTTGAACCAAAAACAAATACAGACGTTAAACATGTAATAATTCAAAACATTTAGAACTGACAACTGCCGCGAATTCTGTTACAATTTGCTTTTATTATTTCGGCGGAAATGCGTTCGGAAATATTCTTTTCCTAATTCAGACAAATTAATGAACTCTTTACTTTTCACTATCCAGAACAGGATTACTATAAAAGACTGAGCTGTCGACTCGGAGGCATAAACAACACAAGTTCACATATCAGCGAGCAAAAACATCCAGCCAACGACAAATATGGCGATATAAGCTACAAGTCAAAACAAGATCAACCACGTGGCATAATTAACTCCTCTTCCTAATTTATGCGAAATCACAGGGATACACAACTATTCTAGCAGAAAGGAATTCTGATCTCCGATAATCAGTCACTTCCAAGACCACGTTTCTAATAAATATTGAATGAAATTCTGATGCCTCAAGCGTTTTCTCGTTTAGGAAATGTGGCTAATCTTGTGGAATCTCTCAAAAGTACCGTTATTTTCGGTAGTTTTTAAATCATGGACGGTAGAACAATTTATCTTAGAAATTATCTGTAAACTGTAATGGGTTAAAAAATTCGGAACTCACTTCTGATATCGATTAGTATTTTACCAGTTTAAATTCTACTTCTCCGAATTTGATCTTGTAGTGGTTGACGCGTGGTCAGTGTGAACGTGATGTCGTCATTGTCTAGTCACATGATAATAAAAATATATAGCCGTGTGACCCGTGTCATCCTGTAATCATCCTCTTTGCCGTCTGTACTTCTTCGCGTCAACAACTCCGTCAGTCCTGTATTCTACGCTATGTCTCACGAAATAGAGTTCTGGCATCAACGACCAAAAGTACTCCTTGAAACTCTGCCATTTCTCCCAGTCGTGGGACTAGCAATAAGTCTCTTAAAATATACATAAGGAATACGAAAGCTTGAATCTTTGTCTTCTGCGATCTTTCGTTGCATTTTAAATGTTTTAATTGTTCACCATTCTGAAGATGTTATTACTAGAACACTTAGTTGAAATCAACAAAGAAACAAATTGAAGAAAATCATAGCTTCAAAATTTGACTTTATTTTCCTTAGTTCAGTTGTCAATATCTATCAACAGCTCAGTCTAAATGCGTTCAAGGAGATAAGATACTTTTCTCCGCTTGCGCAAGTATTTCGACTTCAAGGAATTGTTTATGTTTGGAGCGCATTCATCCGTACTCTAGTTAATTTCATTGATTGCTATAACTGTCAAAGTGTCCATTACACCTCAAGACTACGTAATATAGAATCACATGGTTTATGACATCCTTCTGCGAGTAAAATTAACTGAAATAAAAATTGTGTACGTTAGTTTGAAAAATAATGAGCTCCTTCTAATTTTAAACTAACCCAACGCAACTGGGGCCTTTTTCATGGACAGGGACTAAAGCGTAGTCTGGGACGAAACATCGAGTTTGGACTAAATTGCTACTAACAAATCCATGTGGGATTTGAGATTTAGTCCTTGGGGCCTTCTTTATGGACCGGGACTAAAGCGTAGTCCAGGACTAAATCTCAACTCCCATATACAGATTCTAGCCATTTAGTCCAGACTCAACGATTAGTCCCGGGCTACGCTTTAGTCCCGGTCCATGAATAAGGCCCAGGAGTTTACCCCTAAATTAGAAGCCTACTGTAGAATACCGACTAGCCGCATTTAGTATGGCTGTTTTTCGATGCAAGAGTGTTTAATGTAAGTGCTGGAGTTTCAATGGTCCCTATCCAAGGGTTTTCGGAAAACCCCTTTAGAGATCCTCACAGCGTTTTAAAGAGTTCATCAGATTAGATTTATCTCCACTTACCCTGATCTTGGGACGAATTCCACATAATCACGCTGCGTTGTTCTTTCTACGAATCGAATGCACGTTTTCGTTTCCCATTCCACCATCGCTGACTTAATGACGCGTTTCGCTTCCACATTGCGCTCTGACGAACAGAAATCAACGCACATATTATGCTAATTAGATATATGGCAGAGACACAATTGGTAGCGAATTTCATCTCCAGTACTTTACAAAAGCAAAAAATTGAATCGAAATGCAATTAGAGAAAGTAGGAAGGAGATTCCGGAACAACTAGACCTCTCTTGCTCGTCAACTATAAATTTAAGTCTCGTCGAATTTCGCAATATTATCTGAAATGCCACATGGAATAATTGTGGAAATTGGAAGAAAAAGAAACTGTTCCTCGACTATGACATTTGGCTACAAAGATTGGTAAAATCCCATCAGTTTTAAAGCTTCAATTTCGACGATCAAATTAACCATACTCCGCAAATAATGAAAAAACCGTCGCACAATCTAACAAAACGTATACCAACGCAGAATAATATTACATCGAGAACTGTTTGATTTTCGGATTCGGGAATGCAGACCCCCTATCCCCGGAAATGGGACCCAATTGGACCATCGTTCTGATTGGTTGAGCGACAAGATAAATCGGAACGTGATGTGAAAAATCAGAAGACGTAAATGGAATTGCATTTGGGGAAATACCACGCTTAAGGCGCTTCCGTCATAACGGAAAAAGGTAAGCCCTAAAATTAGAGAACTTCACGAGCCAATCAAACTACAAGGAATCCCAAATGACTGAACATTATTCGCCCGCAAATTTGAGCCCTAACGAACATTTTGTATGGCGAGTTGCGGTCTTGCGGATTAGGAAATTTCTCGCTTTTTATAAGTCTCCAACTAGTCACAAAAAGTAAAACCCGAATTCGAGGAAGTTTAAAGTAATCACAAAATTAAACTATGTCCTGTTGGTGTGTGGTTTAGCGGTTAGGAAGTCTGCTAGTCAATCTGGCGCCGCGGGTTCCAGTGCATTCGATACGGCAGCTCAAAGCGGCCCAAACGCTCAAAGCGAGACACGACGTGGGATACTTTCCTTACTCAAAGTTATACCATCCTGTGTTTCGTAAGAAGGCAGTACGTTGCATGGGCGCTACGTATTTGTAATCAATTATACAAAGAATAATCTTTCTTGGAATGCGTTCTCTCCGCTTCCAAGCTCGTTTTCTCCTATGTCGAGTTTTCGCTTCCAGTTGCAGATAGGTTTGCGATTTTGTTTATAAAATTAGTTATACTCATCCGTTTGAGGCGCTGTTTAAACTCCTAGAAAGCCAATACAATTCTGCGTTTGATTATTTGATAGTATAAATACAATTTGGGAAATTTGATTTGCAAGTTAGGTTCTGACCGCGCATGTTATGTACTGTTCCTTATAAGCGGATTTGGTGTACTGTATATTCGGCTTATACGTACTGGATATTACTAGAAATTCGTAGTTATTATGCATATACTGTAGGTTATGTTTGTGTGTGTCCGAGTTGCAAATAAGCGGTCTGGATTGTGTCAACAAGTTCTTCGTCACTCACCGAGAGGCCGCGCAAGCTTGTACGGCACAACACCCCCAGGCCACAAGCGATCCTTGAACCTTATCGAAGCACTCAGCTCACTGGAGGTACCGCTGGCTTTGCTCTTGGGTACTTTGATGTCTACCAAAAACAGCTGAGAACCATCTGTGAAATCAAACACGAAACAATATATGTACAGGAAAATCAGGGCAAGCATCTGAAGGAAATCGGTCACTAGTCACCATACTGCTGTAATATTACAAGACAAACAAGACACAACGGAAAATATCGGATTACGTTCTATATGTAATGTAGCAATATAATGCAATGCAAGTAATGCAATGGGATACAGTACAATATAATGCAATGCAAAGTAATGCAATGCGATACAGTACAATATAATGTAATGCAATGCAAAGTAATGCAATGCGATACAGTACAATATAATGTAATGCAATGCAAAGTAATGCAATGCGATACAGTACAATATAATGTAATGCAATGCAAAGTAATGCGATGCGAATATGCGATACAGTACAATAATTATAATGCAATGCAAAGTAATGCAGTTGTAATGCAATCAAACTGTTTATGCGCGCATCGACAAGGCTATAATTTGGCAGCAATCCTTCTGACTTTGGGGATAATATCAACAGATTAACAAGGCGAAAATAGTTTGGTGTAGATCTAATTACAGCATTAGCAGCAATATCTCTTTGCTCCTGTGAAACCACATCCTGAGACACGTGCCAAGGGACCCATTCCTTAGGGGGTCAAGGAACAGACCGCTGAGTCAAGGGGCCAGTTACTTCAGGGGCAAGGGGCCACACGTCTTGAAGATTGTGACCACCCTCGCACTTCATTTGTCTTGTCAACTCTTAAAAATGTCAAGTGTTTACGCGATTCATATTTCGGAGCAGAAAATTTGGGGTTTCCGTGAAGGTCAAGAGAGGTCAAGCAATGGTTAGCTAAACTGAAGATCGATGATGGCGGTTTTAACAACTTCAAACAACATGCTTCTGCGTTGGTGAATTTTCCTGTTTGAATAAAATCAAAGCGAGAATGATCTCGGCTGTAAGAATTGTGAAGCGTCTGACCAGGCAAATTGTTTCTGTTTTATCCAAACCACATCCGTTGATTTTAGCCACAAATCACGACCATGTAGTACAATGGGTTCGATTTGTCCAGTCGACCTGGACATCCAATTGTCTATGGTTCATCCACCCTGAGGGGGTAGCTTAAACGCAGGCCAGTAATGCGGGCGGTGCTCAACCTTTGCGGTCAAGCGCGGAACAGCTTGCGGTCAAGAGCAGAGGTACAGTATAACTAACACATTTTATTATCTAAACTCAAAGAATCCAGAAAATGGAATGGATTTCAGATAAAATGACCCAATAGGAAGCAATAATCACTTTACAGACGCAAATGGCACAGCGTGTATGTCTGCCAGAGAGTGGTTCATCAAAGACGCAACTCCTGCTTGACCTTTCTACGTATCATTTCGTCAGCATTAATCAATGTTTAATGAAGTAGATCTCGTTTACAATGCAAAAAGAGCAGTTTACAATTATGGAGTTTAATATACTTAATCTTCATGTGTATTGAATCAATGACAAACCTGTTGTAAACGACCATTTGGCGGTCGGTATAACAGGTTTATCACGCCGAAAAGCGTTCCTCTTAGAACACGCTTCAGAATCAATAAAAAAATACATTCTCCTCTTCCAGTTTGTGTATCATTAGACGCCGCGATTTCGAAATGTACGAGATCCAAAGAGGCACTCCAGTGGAGTGCGCGAAGGTTGTTTGCCAACGTTTTCAGTGCATTCAAGCTCTGTCGGAAAGATCACAGTAGTCGCCATGAGCCACACGCGTCAGATTTCGCGGATTTGCGAGAAATCCCAAATGAATAGTGGAAAATGCTGTATAAATCGAAGAAATGATTAGGAATTTCAAGCATTAATGTGTTTATCATGTGAGCGTAATTATTAATAACGTGGAGTTCGCCATCAGATATGTTTCTTTATTTGATTTACGATCTCTTTGCTATAGCTGTGCCAGATTTGTGCGACAACCCGTCGTGTCGAACGCTGCTGCCGCTACAAACACAGCTGAAACCAGCCAAGGAAATGCTAGCGAGCTCCGTTGGGGAATTAAACTAAAAAACAGTTCATTGAAACTCACCTGATGCGAATTTCAAGTCTTTGTTAGCTTCAGAAATGTAGTCGAAAGCAACAGATCTTCCAGCGATGAGCGTAATTGTATCAAAGAATGCCACAACAAACGCAAATGTGACAGCGATGTTGTGCGTGCGACCAACTTGTGCCATGATCCGAGCTACAATACAGAAAACATCCGTCAGCTCCTTTCCAAAATATGAGTGGAGCAACTTCGCTTCCTATAGCATGGCCAAGCGGCCGGGAAAGGTAAGATTTGCTCTAACAAGCGATAAATGCCTTTTGTGTAAGGGTTCGTTTAGCAGACCCCCTCTTGTGCCAGCCTGTGTGTGTGTGTTGCACTGAATATTGCTGTGTACACGAACTCTCCGCAAAATCGAGCAAAATACTCCCTTCTCGCAATAACGTAGTCTTGTAATTCGATATCGAATTTAACAGTTGTGGAATTTGCAGAGGATCAATGACCTTACCAACTGTCCAATCCCATCTGTCGTATAACATCGCAGTGGGCCCAACTTCAAAGATGAAGCAGTCCCGTGTGTTAACCCCCGGAACTACCATATGGTGACAGGGTAGGCCGGGGGGAGTAAACAATAGCATGCAGACGCTCGTGACGTTATCATACATGGATTGCATAATGAAAAGGTAATCAAAATGAGATCGTATTCCAATCAATGCTTAATTAATTAACAGAGAACAATGCTTTGTATTAAACTTAATAACTTAATGGATTTTCAGAATAAAGTCAACAACAACAACAGCAACAACAACAACAACAACAAATTTTTAAAGCTTGATAGTTTAGAACTCCGTCGAATCAAGCTCGACTTGTACATGGCATACAAAGTTATTTACGGCGTGGTTGATCTTCCCGAGAACAATTTACTCTGTTTACAAGACTGCAATCACACAACACGTGGTAATTCAAAGAAGCTAAAGCCATCAGCCATTCCTGTTAATAATTCTACGCTATATTCTTTCAGTAATCGAGTCCTTCCTGTTTGGAATTCCCTTACCGATGATGTTGTTACCTCTGTTTCATTTTCTGCTTTTAAACGTCGTTTAGATTCTGTAAATTTATCGCGCTTATGTAAAAGTTATTAGACTGCACGTATAGTGTAAGTAGTTTTACTTTCCTGTGCTTGCCTGTCAATCATTATTACTTATTTTGACAAATAAATCAAATCAAATCAAAACAACAACAACTATTGAGCGAAAAAGCAAGCAACCATCACGCTTCAGATAGAAACATTTGAGCTGTTGTCGATAAATTTGTATTGAGTGAGCAATGTTCTTTCTTTATTTTGATATAAACGGATAACTTACAAAAGTAATTCTGGTAAAAATGTCTAATACAATATAATAAATTTCCAAAACATTGTAAACTATAAAATTACTCTACAAATATTGACAATACCTAGCTACTACTAAACTTATTTATTAAGAAATAAAAAATAAATAAAAAACCCTGACCTGACTATTTACAAATTAAAAATCTCGTCCATCAAGCCTCTTGAAGAAATGGTGCCTAAAACACAGGCTGCGTTGCATCGTTGGACAGCCATGCTTACTCTTTGGAGGAGGTAGGCCCTTGGCTTTTTTACGCCTGTTGCCTTGATCAGACGGGTACCAATTGCGGATATGTACAAATTGCGGCTATGTACAAATAAGCTAAGCTTAAACATGTCAAAGACAACTTACATGACCATTAGTAAATCAAAACGCCAAAAACAAATAACTGATAATTTAACTCTACAAATTGCAACTAATTACTTGAAGAAAGAACAGGAAATTAAATACTTAGGTGTGATATTAGATGAAAATTTAACATTTGCAAATCATGTAAAACAAACTGTAAATAAAATAAACCGTGGAATTGGAAATTTGAAATACCTTAGTAGTTTTTATCCATTGATTCCAGAGAGAGAATATATAAGACAATTATACTACCTCATTTTGATTACTGTGCCATAATATGGGGATCGTGTATCAGTAAAAAATATATAGATAAATTACAGAAATTACAAAATAGAATAATGAGAATAGTTTTAGGATGTGATTTTAGAACACACCGTAAAGATATGCGTAAGAGACTNCCATGAAAAAAAGTTATTTATAACTTAATGGATTTTTCAGAATAAAGTCAACAAACAAACAAACAAACTGTTCAGTGTATCTTATGGAAGCTGTAAGATTTGAGATATTTCTCGCAGCTACTGCATACTTGGGATTATACAATACAATTTTGTCGATTTAATGACGGTAAATACTTTTCTTGCTAATGAAAGAATTTCTAATAATTTAATATTTTTAATCAATGTAAAATGTAAAATACTGAATTTCCGTCGTCGAATTAAATTGCGCGATATCTTAAGATTGCAATTACTTAGATTGATTAGATTAGCTTAATTAGATTGCTTTTAACAAGCGTACAACTGAATGAAATCGAAACATAGATAATTGAATTGACTGATACGATCAATCAATAATGTAGCACTGTTGTGGCAATATCAAGCATATATACCCAGTCTGCTGTACTTAATTAAGTAGTCACACACTCGACATCTAATAGGAATTCACTGAATCAGTACATGTGACAGCGATGTCGCATCCTCACCCCACCCAGTAAGCTTAGGACGTCTCATGGACGCTCTCACGACGTTTAGACGTCAAGAATACGTCGTAAAGACGTCTGGTGTTTACTGGATGCAGTCGAATAAGATCGTAGCGCGCGAAAATATGGCGAGTTAAATGAGAACAGCTTCTAGCGTCCATTCGCTCTCTGTCTACTGGAGAGCTAAATCCAAATTCCAAAGAACAGGAAGAACAACTTTGCGATTTTAATAAACAAATTACTTTAGTCATCAAGGTCGGACCAAGCAGTACCGCGACGACAAGGTTTGTCATCGCTTGACAAAGACAAGATCGAGTAAAGGTACATGAAGGATTCAACCTTCTCGACAGGACCCTCAGATATAAAAAGCTGCGCCTGCTCTATCGTGGCCGTGTTGATTTTCACGCCTACGGTGCTGACGACACGCTCAGTATCAGTCAGAATTCTCTACTTATCCTTCATGTTTGAGGACACCACAACGTTCAGGGTGACGGGAAGACCTTTGAAGACGGCTCAGAGTGAACCCGCTTTCAGGCGGGAAAGAGGAAATTAATCTTATATATAAGCCGTCAATCAATAAATTAAACACAAAAGGTCCCTGAGTATCACCCTGAAAGACGCCACCATGACGCCACACAATGTAAGAGGCTTGTACGTGTTGAACTGTTACTTATTTCCAACGTGTGATACGAATGAACTAGCAAATAAAATCCTTGTCTAGGAAATATTAAGCTGCGATCTTGCAGTCTATTGCAGGAAACAACAAGACACGCCGTGAAAACTATCCAAATGGCGGATAAATTCCATAATGTCGTTTAGCACATATCACGGGATCCATTGCGTGAGAACAATACTTTCCAAACTGATAAAAAAGTCACGCGTGTTCTCGTTATCTTTGAATTTCATACAGTCAGCAAATGAGACTACATTTTTTTGAAAATAAAATCGTGTTATCGCGGCAATGTTCAAAAATCCGCTAACAGTGCTGTCGTTTCATTAGTATGAATAATATGAGACGATTCATGAATACTTCTGAAATGAAATTAGTCTTAACCTTTCTCACACCAGAAGACCAAATCTGGTCTGAGTCAAAATTAAAATCTGACTTGAGTCTTTTGCCAAACTCCCATATTTTATTGCTTGGGAAAGGTTAAATTTGGAGACAGTTGCTACCACTTGAAACAGTGGTAGAGTTTCTATCGAGCAAATTGAAAAGATAACATGCTTGAAACACAATAACTTACTTGTGCTCTTTGATTTCTTATCTTGCTGCAGCTCAGAGATAACGGGGTCAGTGCTAGGGTCAGCGCGGATGATATGAAATGAGGATGGATCGTTCTACCTTCAAAGCTTTATAATTTTTTTCGTGGGAGGGACTGTAGACAATTATATGATAAAAAAGAAACGCCTCCAAATCCCCAACAAAAGCCTATATGGTTACGGTTCATTCTTAAGAAACGATTTTATCAAAACCTAATGTTGTGTTGAACTTGAAAGACAGCCGAAAATGAGACAGGATTGGATGAAAACGATATTTGTATGATTGACCACAGTTGGGGAAGCATGTAGCTGTGTTAAAATCGATAAAGGATTGTAGTTTATGGAGGTCTATTGTATGACACCACATGCCCTGTTGGAGACGTTGGAACGCGGAAAATCGCCCATGCTCTCTTCGAAGCTTTTCCGCGCCAGCAAACACGGCGACATTGACTGTGACTTTGACTATGACTATGAATTTGACTTCATTATGACTTTGATATCATCATTATCATTCATCATCATCATCTTCATCACTATCATCACTTTATTTATTTGACCTCGCATTCTACTGCCTGTGACAGTTACCAGTATGGTACGTTTCACAGAATGGCGAGCAACATTCAAAACTTAAAAACAGCAACAGAGGGTCAGTGAAAACATATGCAATGATGTAGGTAAAAAGTAGAATGTACTAGCTTGCTATGAATTAAGAATATTTACAACTTGATAAGTAGGGTCCTGTATATGCATCACTATGAGCTCTATTAAATTAAATTGCTGAAGCACTTTAAACACGTTTCTTGTCGTCGTATCAGCTATAGCGGCCTTTGAAATTCTTGTTTACATGGATAAACAAACTAGAAACTGCTTCTCACGGTACCTCACGTCAGACACCAATGACGTGTACGTAATGATAACACATTACAGCCGATGTAAATTGAAAACGCAAGGGAACCAATGAGGTCATACGGAGAGAATCCGTTTTAACGAGTGACGTTGGTCTCAGTTGCTACAACGTACATTGTTTGACGATGGAATTTTGATAACCTTTGCAGTTCAAATACGGAAACAGTGAATAAGGAAAAGTAAATGTTCCTTCAATCCACGAAATATTTATTTTATTGCTTCTCACGTCTTTCTGTAGGGTAGCCATTAGCCAATCAGATTTAACCTATAGAATGAATGAATTTTCTTTCCCTTCTTACCAGATCTCTATCCTCGTATTCATGTAAATAACCTCGTTGAAATCTCATTAGCATATTTCTTATTTCCGTGCTGACTGTTGTATCTATATCGACAACCCTATAATACGGAAACGTCTGTCGGTTTGTATGTTTGTTTGTTTGTTTGTTTGTTTGTTTGTTTGTTTGTAT
>OFHS01001530.1:5219-26086 GCA_900245855.1 Calvadosia cruxmelitensis
TTACAAATTACTCTATCAAAAAAGTAACGGATTACAGTTAAAATTACTTTAAAAAGTAACGATTACAAGTAATCAGTTACTTGTAACGAATTACTATACAGCACTGTTAAATACTGTAAAACATATGGCTTTATAAAAATGTCCTTACTTGACAAATCGTACTCTTACTAACACACAGCAAAACAGGAAGCATTAATTAATCCAGTGGCACTCTAGAGATGACTTCACTGTGCTTTATCTGTCGTATTTCGTAATCTAAACCTGATGAACCTTTTAGTCTCTGTATTTACATTGAAAGAAGTATTCTATAAGAGGTTATTCTCTTTCTGTCGTTCCCATTCTCCTGTCAATCAAAATGTAAATTAGTATCGTATACGCTATTGTCTTGAAAATCATTCTGCATAATTATTGCATATAAATTGACTTGATAGTTTGCATTAAATCAGATGCTCCTGGATGGACAGTACGCAATGTGTCTAAGTGCCTAAAGCGTGTGCTCTGAGTGCTTACTGGATGAAATAACCGTGGTTGAAGTACATACAAATCCAATGCATCAATAACTGGGGTAACGGGAAATCAATGTACTATTATTAATCCTTGTCCTGCTCATCAAACTAGTTAAATGAAGACTTGAAGTCGCTTCATTGATTGCTGGTTGGTTGATCGCTAGGGACTAACTATGTGATTGGTTATATGTTGCTACTTTTGCATTGTTTTGAAAACGTGTATAGACGTCAATAGCAGGACAAGGGTTAATACTGGTCAATAAAGAAGATTACTAATATCGTAAAATAGTTTTTTGTTATTTTTAGATACCTAAAAGTACTGTAAGTAATTACGAACCTTCTAAAAGCTGCTTGCTTGAAGGCTACTACACATGGTGCATGTATTCTTTAGATACATAGAGTAGATTTTTTATAATAAATAAATATAAAAAATTGAATACAGTTCAATAAGAAGACAGTTGATTATCCTGAAAAAGTCACGATGCTGCAGATCCACTTCATATGTTGTTACAAACAGCATACATTTTATCAGATATTTACTGTTGCTGTTGTTGTTGCTGGAGACAGTACTGTTCATGGGAACAGCCCATTCTTTCTACGGCTAATTACATTGCTGTAGATTGTCTGCCATACAGAATGGGATTCTCTGCCACACAAAGATATTTACTGAGAAAAAGAAAAGCTCAAAATAGCCCAAATAAAGTTAAATATATCAATTTTCTCTCCATTGACAATCGAATAAACATACAGTATATAGTGGCATAGTCCAGAGTGCTCTAAATACGTCACTATTCAGGGGTTTGTCAAACATTGAAAGTTACCTTGCAAATCGTCAGTTCTGTCAGATAACAAAATGTTTTCTTTCATCAAAGTTTGTTGAAGATTGAATTCGTAGAGTAACGCCAACACCAATAGTATGCTGTAATTCAAAGACAAGTAGGTCACACATGCTTGTCAACAAAACAGTGGTTGGCACCCAACAGCGAACTATTGAAAAACACACCAAGAGTTAATTATGGCAAGATCGAGGGAGAAATCCTCATTTATAAGAAATCAGAGCAACGTCAAACTCACATGATGGCTGTGGCAAAAGGTCTTCTCATTCTTGCACAGAGTAATTGAACACACCAACCGTTCCTCTGAAAATAGATGTCAAAATTACTAGAAATACTCCGCAAGAGACGTTCCAATGTCATAACTGCTTTGAGCTACTTCACGACAGTTGCCTTTCAAATATTTCCATAAAATATTGCCTCAACGACACAATATCGTGCTTTTGCAGCTCCACAAATAAACCGGTAAGCAATCAAGGAAAGACAGTTGGTTGGACTGGCTTGGTGAGTAGCCAATGACCAGAGAACAAAACTGTAATATGTCCGCTCTTTCATTCAGCAAATATCAGCAGCACGAGATCGTTCACGTTCACTAGTGCGGGAAGGGATAGCAGATAACTAGCTTCACGGCTATTGATCACATACAGCCAGTGACAAACAATATATAACAGGATTTACCGTGAGGAAGCTTCAAAGGCCGCAAGCTGCCCTGATTTGCCGTATTAAACCCACCAAAACATGCCTTTTGCCAACAACAATGGCGGCTCACTTCAGAAGCTTAGGACTCAACAGCTAGACTTGAATCAACAATGGAAACAGTCTAGAGATGTGGCCAGGCAGTCTTCGTTAATTAATCTTTGTACAGTAATGAACTGTTGCAATAAGAAGAGAAGAAAGCTTAATCCCAGACATGACTGAAATTGCAGCAAATGAAGTGCTCATTCAACGAGACGTGACCGCAGTCCGTACGAGTGGACGTCCGACTCCGACAGAAAGGGAAGCCCACCACATCCTCGGTCCAAAACACAGTCATGCTTCATAATGTCTACCAGTTGCTATAGCGACCATTATGAATTCAACATTGTCCAATGCAAGGTCCAATGGTTAAACTAATAAGAAAACACAGCAATATAATATCCACTGTAACAATTGATTTAATCTACTAAATTGTCCTATTTCGTTTATCTTTTTGGCAAATATTATGCAAAACATAGGCAAGGCATTTTGAACTTGATGAATATGATATTACTGTATGCAGAGCTTTTTTGTTAGCAGGTTGAGTTGATGGAAAATGGTTAAATATTTCTTAATTTTCTTTTTCAGGGAGTTGAAGAAATGGCTACAATACCAGATGAATTACCTTTAATCCGGAAAATTTGAAAGTTCTTAGGGAAGTTGCTTTTCAGCGATTGGTGCCGGTTACTGTACTGTTTAGAAGTGGAATATGCTTGCACAAAGTTTGTTTGAAATCCAAACATTCATGGTTCAATTAACCCTTGTTATGTAACTACAGACTGTAACGTCATAACTCTGCCTTCGTTTGATGTTTTGTTAAGCGACTTTCAAGGTTTAGGATGTGAGAAAAGGCTCGGGGCTTGGCTGGGAGGGGACACCCGAATCGAATTTTGCTGGATCCGCCCCTGCTGTAAGATTACTGTATAATAGGCTGTAGTATAATTCTTTGCAGATATCGAAACTACAGTGCAATTCCCTTGATTCAATTTACTCATTGTTGTCTAGAATCAGTAAAGATTTAATGCTTAAACGATAACGCAATCTGCAGTCAAACCTGCCGATTAGCGGCCACCTCTATGGAGCAGCAACCAGTGTATAAAGGCCACTCTTCACAACCACAAAATGACACTTGCTATAGAAACCAACCTGGACAAAAAGGCCACCTGTCTATAAAGGTCATTTTCCTCAGATCCCAAAGGTGACGATTGCAGGTTTAACTGTAATAACGACTTTTGAATGAGAATATAGCCACCGCTCCGATACAAATCGTCGAATCTCGAATCTGGACACTATCTTGTCAATTTACCACCTGCGTCATTCACAATAATGTAACTGCCAATCCCTTGAACCTCTGATTCAAGGCTCCAGCGCTGCAGGTTGAGTCTAAACGGCTGTCAGACAACTGTAAACGGTTGTAATTGGCTGTAAACGGTTCTAACTGGCTATAAGTATTTGCAAATTTTGTATCGCCGATAAAAGGGGCAGGGGTCGCTGAGGAAACCTTGTCTTTCGGTCGTAGAATCTGCAACTGTTCTGTTGGGGCAATCCTGTTTAAATCAACCGTGGTGTGCGGAATAAGAACGTGTGATACGTTAAACTCGTGTATTGCAACATATCTCGACACAAGTGCAATTGCTTTCGATATCTCTTGAACTGGAACGCGAAACTTTTGATTATGTACAACAACACCCAGGGATTTTATGCTGTTGCCATGGCCTCCTGACAATCACATGACAGGCACGGGTTATCAGTTTCACTGCGTTTTTGTGACGTTTTAATCAATACATTAGGTCAAGAAGTTGAACTATCTAGTGAGATGTAAAATGGCCACAACAGCTTCTTGACTCCAGGAGCAACGCCCAGAGTCAGTCTGGCAACGCCAATGGATAGCCAGGTGGTGCGTTCCCAAAATCCCAACTGTACGGTGTCTTTCTATTTGTCATATCCAATGAGAAAGTCTTGTACTGAGAGTTAAAGCTATGCCCTACATACTCAGGCAAGTAGGTCAAAGGAGAAATGCTATCAGTGTTCTGAGAGGTAGATTAACTGGAGGGCATTTTAATTTGTAAATAGGACATTAAAAGTAGTAATTCTAGGTAGTTTATAGGTTTACGCTCAGATAATTTTACTGAGTAGTTTGTAAGTAGTTGTAGACACGTATTATCATACAAAGCATGGATTTCCATTAAAACGTAGCGCATAAAAATTTCCACGCCCACCCTACACCAGCAAAAATAATTTAAAGGATATCTATACATGTAGTTATTAATTTTTAATTATATTCAAATCAAAGGTAAAGTAGATATCGTTTTCACTTACTATAAGTGTGGCGGTGCCCCTTTGGGTCGGGGTTGTGACAGGGCTCTCATACGAGGAAAATCCAACGCATGTCGCAAACCTCCCATCGGATAGCACCGCGGCCACACTCATCTTGGGCTGATGAGTTTAAATTAACAAGCACCAAGCTGTTCCAGGTCCAGGCGTACTGGATGTTGGCATTGTAGTTTAACGTGTACAGTCAAACCTGTATCAGCGGCCACCTATATAGAGCAGCCACTCTTCATAACCCAAAATGATACTTCCTCTACAAATCAACCTGGACAGGAAGGCCACCTGTCTATAAAGGTCACTTTCCTCAGGTCCAACAGGAGACCGTTATAGACAGGTTTCAATGTAATACATTCTCATCACTGCTATTAATTATGATAAATCATTAATTCAGATTATCATTACTCATATGATTCAGATTGTCATTAGAGTTTATAGACATTTTTGAAAATAGAAATTACGCGATAACCTCCTGGCGTCACCCCTGGTTACAGGATGCATCTTTCGCTGAGCAGAAGTAGCAAAACATCACAACTTATTTCGGCCATTTAGGATTTCTTATTAATCAATCAATTTGAACCCTAAAATGAGCATTGCTATTGCAACAAAACTAAATCTTATCAACTTGAAAATACTTTACACATGCGCTGCATAAAAACTCGGTTACAGCTAAAATATTACAAATTCAAATTCATATTAATGTTTGCATAAATACTACATATTCAAATTAATCCAATAATTGATCAGAAATTATTACATTCCAAAATAAATTGCGTGATTGAGTAGTGCATGTCATTTCTGTGAACAGAGCATAGTTAGTAAAGGCATCCATAAGGAAGTCCTGTAAGCTCGTGCGTTAAAAGAATCCAAATCTTTGACTTCAAATTGAAGTGAATACAGTGCACGACAGAGATGACCTCATCATCATGACGTCACACAAGGAGAAATTAAATTTCTGAATTATTGCCAGTAAACCAGCTCACTATTACGCTACTTCACAGCAGCGTTCGGATGGATCTTCTAGAGACTACTGGTATGCATGTCTGATTCGACTTTGATGTCCAACAACCTGTTCTCGTTTTCATCTACAACAGAGTTCATAAGGAGGCCAACCTGAGTAATGTCCGCTGCATTGTGATGCTGGGCTTTGACGCCGGCCAACGTCTCAAGTTTCTCCGCCATATCAATCGCTTCGCCAGAGTTCTCGTGCATGCGAACGTGTTTTCGCAACGAGCTCGGATGTGTGTAGGTCTTGCCGCAACTGTTGATGGCGCACGTGTACGGACGGTCGCAAGTGTGAACGTGCATGTGCTTCTTGCGGTCACTAGAATTCGCAAATCGCCGTCCGCAACGTTCGTGTTCGCAAACAAAGGGCTTCTCGCCGGTGTGTGTTCGTTTGTGTATTTTCAGGTTTTCCGATCGAGCAAATCTTTTACCACAGTTGTTGAAAGGGCAGCAGAAAGGCTTTTCACCAGTGTGAACACGCAAATGATTCACCAGTTTGTATTTCGCTTTGAAAGGCAAATCATTGCGAGGACAGTCTTTCCAGCGACAGAAATGCAGCTCTGTTGTGCTGGGTACATTGTTGCAAAGGTGCGAATCTCCGATATGATACACCAGCTCAAGCACGCTTCTAAACTCCTTGTTGCAAGCCAAGCTGCCTTCGACGATGCGATCCAACGAGTCACCTTCGTAATTGACCTCAACCCATTTGCACACGATCGGTTCGAGCCGCTTGGCCGCATCTGCCCGCTGTTGTTGTTGTTGCTGCTGTGGCATCAGTTGTTGTCCCACGAGGTGAGCGGGTGACAACATTGGCTTGACCAGATTCACTTGAGTAGGGAGCACAGGCCCCCTGACATAACTCACGCCCCGTTGACCGTTCTGAGCGTCCCATAGAACAGTCGGCATAGAATGCTGGTCGTGGGGGCTCTTCTGCACTGATTGCTCTACAGCGAAACGTCCATGATTCATTTTTCCTGGCACTCCGCTGCTGCCATCTCCTCCTTCGCCAGGGTGCTGCTGTTGCTTGAGAAACTTCAGTGCCGGTAGTTGCTGATTCTGTTGCAGAGACACCATGCCGTCTGCCATTTGAGCTGGGATACAGTGGGCGATCATCTGATCGTTCGAGTATCCCACCGCCTTGTCCATCGGTCGCTGCTGCAGGATCATGCCGGGTTGCTGCATGTGCGATGCCGGCACGGGGACATTCCCACCGTCCACCGCACCAGGGCCATTAGGGTAACCAAACTGCATCGGAACGTACCAGTATTGTTCCGGGTAAGATGGCGCTACGAAGTAGGGACTGAACGAGGGATATGCCGCTGCCATCGAGGCAGTAGTGAAGTCCTCTCTCATGGCATGCTGTTGGCCTTGAACAGAGCTCACCGTCGTGCAGGTCGCCAGGTCTGGCATGGTGCTGACGCGATGCTGCTGCTCTGACGAGTAGATCACATTCTCCTTGTTGACCGTTCCCTGTAGAAAGTTGTCGACGGTGAAACTGGGTGCAGTCGATTTACCCAGCTCGTAGACAGGACTACAACTTGACGTTGCATGAGATAGAACATTGTCGGTGCTGTTCTCGTGCTGTTGTTGCTGTTGTACGGTGAATTCTGTTGCGTGTGCAATGTCCAGCGCACTGTCGACGTCCGTGGTGGCATCTTTGGCCACCGTCGGTGATGCCTCTGCTTCGTTGGCTGCCGTCACTCCATCACCACAGCTCATGCTTGGGTGCGATCCTTTTTAAACAGCTTCACCCCTGTAAACCTATCCAAACTGCGGTCTTCCCCTTTCAGGCAATCTCACAGCGATTTCCCACAATAATGGTAAAGTTCTGACTGTGAGCTTGGCCTCTGGAGCTCCTAAACGGTTGCGCTCTGATTTCGCCGAGCTTCACGCTATGAATATCAAATAACGTTTGTTTGATTTCACGGCTTGGGGCTTGACGAACAGCTCACGGCTGGAGACGTGTGCGGAACTGAAGTGGAGGTGATTAGAAAAGGATGTTCTACTTGTTAATTGAATCATGTTCGCACTTACATCAGGCCATGGCGTAAACAGCAGGAAGTGGGACGCCACTGCCGACTAGGAACAAAACACGACCTGTTGCATTGTGGCAAATGTGGCTGAGGTTTTACGACTTGATCGGGGCGCCAGGGAAGTCGCTGGAAATTTGATGTGACGGTGTCGATGGGTTGTCATATTCTTCAATCACAAATGAGCTCTAATTTTATTTTAATAATTTGATTCACTCCCATTACAAAACACATTTATTACTTATTTATTACTTATAAATTCTGAGATACTAGATAGGTCTTGATGTCATAGATTTGAATTGCACTGGAGTAGTTTCAAGTATTTTAGATTGCGGTTTTGGGGTAATATATCTCTCGCAAGTTGTCATTTGAAGAGACATCACAAATGTCTGGTCGGTGGGTGGGCAGTTCTTTAGCTTCTTCTAGTCTGTGCCGTCCTGATCACGGCCTTTCAAAGCAGCTCAGTTTCCCATCAGTTCAAACTTCAAACAAATTTAATTTGAAACTTTAAACTTTTAGACTGGACTTCGACTTTTATCGATGTTGAAAATTTTCAAAAATTCTCGAAAAATAATCGTATCGTGTGAAATTTCCGCAGTGTTTGCTGGAAGCCTCTTCACACGTTTCGCTTGCATTCTCCCAAATGTTTGCCACACGATCGCTTGTTGGACCTCGTAAAAGTCGTTGTTTGAAAAGATAAAGCAAGAAATCTACTAAAGAAATTCCTGGGAAGTTTGAAAGCTATGAAATTGCTATAGCAGAAGAGAAATCTCATCATGCAGTTGTTTTCATTGCGAGATATTGATGCAGAAGTGGTTTTGCCGGACGTGCACTGTCGGTATTTCGCACCAGGACGCTAAGGCGACAAGATGTCCACAGTGCAGGAACACAACCGTCTTTCGGGAAACATCACGAGATTTTGACGAAAATGTCCTCAATTTGACATTTGCTCACGGTTTCGAGAGCCGTGTTGTCACGAGGTGAATAAAACGGCTCACGTTTCTTTCTCACGGCTTTCTCATTTTGAGGCCGTTTTATAAAACCAAACGGAACCGGGTGTAATATCTCGAGTAAGTTTACTTGTAAGTGCTCTTCATTGCAACATGAAACTGCAAATGTCACGAAGGGTCAATAATTCATGCTGGAAATCTGGCTGTGTTTGGACAATAGGCCCCAACTGTTGAGCACAAACTGTGCCACGAAGGGAACGCTGCCAAGAAACGGACGGATAAAGATATGCATAATGCAAGAGCAATCGTTTAGTGACGAATCATTGCCACGCGAGGTGTCAAATTAAAGTCCCAAACTTTCCAACAAAGTCGTAAAGACTTTATTACAATGTTTCATGTTGTATCAATTTCTCTTTAAATTCTGAATAGTTAAATGAAATGTGAGTGCCGCTTCACCTTATGCTACAGAGAAGTAAACAGCTTGAATTCATAACAGGAAATGAAATGACGAAGGAGACATTTCAAACGACTTCATGTAAACGCAACGCAAATATTGAACACATTCCATCATGATCATTTTAAAGCCGGTAGGCCATGTCATGAATATGATATGAGGCTGTTTATTTAGAAGAACATTCGTGGCAGATTTGTTAGTTGCATTTTTAGGTTTACCAGGGTTAACTTATTTCCCAGAAGCGTTCTGTATTTATGTGCAAAACAGTGCCAAATTTAGTTGATATCGAAAGACATTTCTGCCAAATTTTGCAAATGTTCCGTATTTTTGCCTCTGTGATCTGGTAACCTTAGTTACATTTTGACTCATTTTGACATGATTATTCCAGGTTTTATTAGCAGGTGGTGCAAATTGAAGTGACTGGCTGATAAAATATAAAATAATTCATATTAGACACAAATTACAAGTGTTCTCGTTGAATCATCCAATCATCCAAAGCTCAGCAGAAATTACGTCACTACAGCTGACTGAAAGGTTACAGATATTTACTGACGTCATTAAACTCGTAGGGCTGCAGGAAGGCAAAAGCGATTTGTTTGGCAAGGTAAACTTTAACACCATAGGCATTTGAAATAATTGTCTCAATTAGTGGAACAAGCAATTTTGTCTGATTTCATTTGGTCCGGCTCAGCAGGACCGCTATCCACGCCACTGGAGTACTGGTGCCCTCTGGGTGCAACAGATTGTCCTCAAAGGATGTACGACGCCATGTCTTTCTCAACAAAATATCACCTCATTTTTAAGGCTTAAAGCTCAAGCGAAACTCATGCAGCAGTATTAATATTGATATCTTGCGATAGCCGGAAAGAATGAATTAGCAAGTTCTTATTGAATTTTCCCAGCTGGATTTCGTGCAGCTTCTCTGTGGTATATCCGAGGCAATCACCCAAGACAAGGCACAGAAGAAGAATAGCCATGCTTACGCGCATGCGCACATCATTTCATTCTGTGATTATTGTTATCCAAAACCTCTCTTTAAACCAGAAAGAGGCACACACTCAGATACCGATACAATACAAGACTTTATTGTTTTTTCATAATGACGTCATCCTCTCCTGAGCGAACTTCTGCTGTATGCAGACAATTTTGTTTGATCCTTTGAGTAGTGTCCGCTTAGAACATGTTTGACTGAATTAACCGAGCATAGTCGATAAATCGAACTTAACTTTGTGACCACCACATGTCTTTACTCTAGTATCTCATGTAAAATGATGTTTTGAATCGTAGTTTGTTGTTAGTAGCGTGGTACCCAGTAAGTTGACGTACTTGAGGCTTCGCCATATCTACATGACTCGAGGCCGGAGTCCGTCACAGCGGGCAGAGAGCGACCACTGTTGCAATCGTCCCGTCGACGCCGGACGGTGGTGCATCACTAGATTGTACCACGTGATAACGGACCACAGACTAACAGCATGGCTCACGAGATGGTTCCTGTGAGACAACGCTACCAATAACGCATCAAACCAGACTGGAGGCGTTTGGACAACCTTCAATCTATTAGCTTTCATTTACTCTCACACTTGAGTTGCATACAACGCCGCCGCATAATCATTACATAATTAAAACCAGAGAAGGTGCATTTTATTATCGATTAATCAATTAATCATCTCATAGTGATTAATATAAATTATAATATTCATTACATTCGCACGCAACGATCAATAATAAATCAACGTTACACAAATCATTCTAAATTTACAATTCAAATCAACCTATTGTTCACGCGGTGACACCCAGTGTGGTTTTACGTGAATTATATACAGTACACATTACTCGAATCCCAAACTAGTCTTCGTTATATAAATGAGTTGAGATGGCGCGGGAGAGATTGAAACTTTTCAAGCATTCTGCAGTCTATACCAGAGCAGGAACTTCCTCCTGTCCTTCTATTCCAAGTCTGTGCAGACTGTCGGAAATGGATCGCAGCGACCAGGAGCTTTTCTGGCATCCTTTACGATTGCATTGATATTTCTTGACTACCTTGGTTGCCACGGTTACGTCGGTTTTAGTTCTTCGATTTTATTCGATTGTTCTTTTGATTGTGACAACCTCAATAGTTCTTCTCGAATTGCCCTGATGAGAGGCTGTGACGTCTTCCCACCGAGCGTTGTATTGACTGTGTCAATGGTAGTGAAGCGGGAATGAGGCTCTGTGAATGATGTCGCCGGGTCAGCGATACGCGTGTGAGGGAGACTGGAGGAAAATGGCGTTAAGGGGCTACGATCAACTGAAGTCGATAGCTGGAAAGAGAAACGGAAAATATGCCATCACTAGCATAGATTATCAACAATTACGAATAGAGAATACAGTGACGTGTTAGCCTGACATGAAATCGACAATTATGACAGACAAGAACAATCCTGGAAATTGACCATCATAGAAAAAAGTAGGGTAGAATGCGTTTAAACAAAGCGATTTTCTGTATGACAGAGACCAAGGCAGAGACCATGTAGTACGAACCCTAAAATACACTTGATCCATTGATTTCAATCAGCCATCGCTGCTTACCGGCGTTGTTTTAGCCCGGGTGTCTTGTATTGTCGTATCTGCGGCGTACGGACTCCACACCATGCCACCCTGAAGACACAAGAAGCGTCGTATTAGGCGCAGAGGAAAGATACAACAACAACATTAAGAACAAAGACGAGAGAAAAACCCATAATGTGTACATTGGCACTGTATTGTCTCACATCGAGCTCTCAAATGAACAGTGATATTATAAGCAGTTGTATAATAAATTAATAATGCGTGGTCAAATCCACCAAGCGTACTCTCATTACATTCGCAGTCACAGCTCTCAATTACGACGGACAATATCAAGGGGACCTTGCAGCTGTCAAAATTGTCGATTTTAACTCAAAATCCCGCGCACGAAAACATAAAAAATGCTCAAGAATTAGACACGTTTTTACTTTTCAACTCCATACTGCAAAATGTTAAGCCTCTTATTCCATGCATTGCTGGAATTGAAACGAGTACGCTTTCTGCCACAATGATGTGCTTTCATATTATTATTTTGATGGCTGTGAAATACAGCCTCGTTTCCAGGATCTACCTCTCTCGCGTGAGGGATTGATTATCGCCAATGATTATTGCTTGCTTGTTAACATCAATCAATGTAGAAAGGACACTTCAAACAAGGACACTGCAATATCATGGGGCAGAGGCCAACTATCTTGTATACCAAAATACAATGAGGCTGCATTTGCGGATTACTAGTTCGATCGACAGAAGCTCCTTACCAGGCCATCGGGCTGCTGCTGTACCGGAGTGATGAAGACGTTCTGTCCTCCGTTCGGATCGAATTGATAAGGAAACGATCCTGCTCTAGGGCCACCGGCGTACATCGGACGAGCACCAAGACCGCCCATGTATCTGAAAGGTAAAACAGATCTCTCAGAAAAGACTAACCTTACTCTGGATCGCACCGGATCATACGGAATGCACGCAGCTGATACGGATACACTTGAAATCGCTTGTGGAGGGATATTCACCAGCGCCATCGTACGTAATGGTTGTGAGCGGCAATAGTCATCTCCTGCTGCATATCCACGGGAATTTCTATAATTTTTTATTGCATTTTCAAATGATTGTTCCTTTTACGTACGCTTACAATTGATTTTCGCATTGAAGTATGAGCTGCAAGTGCCACGCCCATCTCAATCCACGTCCATCGTCATTCTGTGAAACTACTTTACGGGAATTGTCACTTTAGTTTATCGCGTGCAGTTAAACATAACTGACGTCCAAGATTGAAACACGTCTCACCCTTGTCGTTCTAAAGGATCCCAAACAGCAACGGCCTCCTTCCCAACCACCGGTGGCATTTGTGCTAGCCTCGGATGCATGTTATACCCAAAGGGGACATAAGGCGGTCCGTTTAATTGTCCTTTTGATCTTCGCGGACTTCGAGGCGGCGGGGCAGGCAGCGAGGGATGACTCCGTGGTACCGGCGACAAGGATCCATCACGCGATTGGGTCGTATCGTTGCTATGGCTAGCATGCAATTTTTTTGACAACGGCTGTAGTAAGGTAAAGGCATCGTCTAATAAGGCGTGCATTCTGTTCCTTGCTTCATCCATGCTGATCTGAGATTCGTTATCTGATTCGTCGTCGTTGTCAACTTCGCCATCTTGCAGCTGAAACGAACAAAAACGCCGTCATCAAATAATTATGCATCTGGGAATTTCAATACATCGAAGGAGCTCGCTTTTGACACTTCAATCGAAAGAATCTTGGTATTAAACTTTCCACTAAATGCCGCTGGCTCACTACTTGTAGCCTGTTTGCGTAAGTATTATATTGCTCTATTGCGTTGCCCTAACAATGTAAATGCAGGAAACGAGGATGGAGGCTTGCGCATTCCATATAAATATTTGAGAGACATGTTGCTGGTCCCACGACAGGGTGAGATGGCAGAGTTCCAAGGAATACATAATTATGACCGTTGGTGCCAGAGCTCTATGTCGCAAGGCACACCGTATAATACAAGACAGACGGAGTTGTTGGCACGATGGGGGACAGATGCGGGAGAGAGTGATAACAGGATGGCACGGCTACATATTCTTACAATCAATGACGACATCACGTTCACACTGACCAAGCATTGGCCACTACATAAGTACAGTATTTCTAAGAATTTCATCAAAACCATTGAACTATGACGCTTGAAAATAAAACCCTGTGAAATTTGGGATAAAACTCAATGGCGTTTTATTGGCATGAAAACCTTCGAATGAATCACATTTTACAGAATGTTACATAACAGATTCGTCAATGAAAATGTTATGCACGTGATGTTGTCAATTTCACAGACCTTTCAAACTTCAGTTGAGAATAATTCAAAACAGTTATTTGAGGAAGTTTCATGTGTTTAATCATTTATAATAATTGCTACATCAGTTCCAGCCATAGTCACTCTTTTCAGGCTGCTGGGACCCGTCTATGGAACGGTCTGCCATCGCTAATGAAGTCGATTGCTAGTGGGGCCAGATTCAACTCAGTTATCAAAGAACATTTTAGGTAAAAAAAGAAAAACCAAAAAATATTGTTACGATGTATTACTGTAGTTTGTGATCTCAGCTCCATGAAAAACAGAACTTGTATCTGATTGGATAACTGAATAAATGATCATTATTATGATGATAATGCTTCATTGTTCACAGTGTCGGTGGAATGATTGAAATCTAAGAGGCAAATGCGACATGCATCTCCTTACCGTCGAATTCAATCTTGGACTTCCGATCTTCCTGTAATCATTCAACCTGACGGCCGGTGTAATGAGCTTCGTGTTATTCACACCATTCGACGATGTCGAAGAGATGTCGATCTTGTTCTTTCTTCTGAGTCTTCTACGCTTTCTCACTTTCGATGATTTAACACTGAAAAGAGAGAAACAAAAACATAAATAGTAAACATATAGTCGAGATGAAAAATTAAATACATTCGGGTTGTGTTTGTTTGGGATGCCCAAGATTCACACTAATAATTAAAACAAATTTACTAACAAAAATGCAACTAAAAGACAGAAAAAAATTACAATTATAAATTTACATGGTAGGGATGTGATGTAAGAATCAGACCCTAAATGAGATAAATTAAGAGCGAGACTGGGAAAGAAAAAGGATTTTTGAAAATAAGAATCAGTTTATTGAGAATTAGGTACATAGAAATATAAACTGTACTGATGGGAAATTAACATTATGCACTAGAGAAGATCATTATTCCTGAATAACAGAATAGTTTGGCAGAAAACATACTCTGCCTCTAATTAGCATCAACGAACAGAAGATATGTAGCAGTCACCATAGTTACAATAACAATGATTTATTCCTATAGCCTCGCCTTATTATTAGCCTCAATTTCATGTAATATAAATTAGTTCCCAGTCCTCTCTCTATTGTAGTTACTTTCGCTGGTCAATCATAACCACTATGTAAAGTCAGTCCCTGCAGTTAACCTTATTATTCATTATTATTATTATTATTCCAAGTATACAGCAAGTTGCATAACGTTTCATCATTGTTTCGTCTCTGCTTCTTGTCTGCCATTGTCGTAACGATACAAAGATATAATTATACCCAAACGTTACAGATATAAAGGGGCAAGACATGAGGCACAACAGAACTAGGTTAACACATCGGCTAATGTAGCTTCACTTCGTTGCACAATACAGCCAAACCTGTATTAGCGGCCACCTCTATAGAGCAGCCACCTATGTATGAAGGCCACTTTCATAACCCCAAAATGACATCAACCTGAACAGAAAGGCCACCTGTCTATAAAGGTCATTTTCCTCAGGTCCCAAAGGTGACCATTATAGACAGGTTTCACTATAATCATTTTCTCTAAGATTCCATACGTTTCCACTATTCTATCATTTCTATGTAATGTCATTTGGTGCAAGCTCGTCTATTGCGAGGACTTGTTTAATATCTCGGGCTATTTTGTATCTTATACTGTAGTAAATACGTTAAAGTCATAGAGACATCATGATGAAAGATTCAGTGTTCGCCTTACTAGGGATTCAACGGGGCACCGATGGGCTCCAGGGCGGAAGAAATCTGCGATTGAGACCTCTGCCACGTCTTATTGTTTAGTAGACTGGTCACGCGAGAAGACTCTCTTTTCCCTCCAAACAATCGTGAGCGAAGACGATCCTTGTTCCGCCTTCGTTCGATCTCTGCTTTCTGCTTTAGATCTGCATCAAGATCTTGTGCCTACAGAGAGAAAAGCAATTAGAAAACGGACGAATGAACAACGACTGACCTGACATACGTGGACTAACAAACTACTACTCACGGATCATTACAGTTTAGCCTGTCTTAACGACCACCTGTTTAAAGCGACCACCTGACTAAAAAATAACGTTTACGTGGTTTAGTTAAGGCTCCAACTGTACAGGTGATAACCTGAGTTAAGAGGTCAGTTTTTCTTCGGTTTTGAGTGGTCGCTTAGGACAGGTTTGCCAATCAAGAAGTTACAACCATCAAGAAACTATAAGCAATTATTGAGCCTTTTATGCTGTGTCGCATTGACGGTTTCAATTTCATTAAAGTGCATTGGATTCAATCGTGCTCATTGCATGCAAAATGCTTACAGGTTATACGAAAGGTCAAGGTTGATGTCAATCAGTAGCATGACCCCATGACCCCTGGGTGTGATGTCATTTTTGCAAACCTTAATTTACCAGGACTAAAGCGTTGTCTGGGACTATATTATTAAATTTGTATGGTCAATTCTAGACATTTAGTCCAGACTATGATTTGGTGGTTATGGACAAAGTCATGAGACATGTTTTAATGAATTCTAATCTTTTTGAATGCACGCACGTACAAACCGAATGAATGTCACCTACTCACCTACGCATTCTCATAAAAAAATTCAATAAGGATTTAACAAGTTCTTTCTAAAACTTCCGGATCGAAGCAGCTTCGGAAGATTGCTGGTATCACCAAATTGCTATCAATCGCATTACATAAGATCCATCACTTAATGCAGCCGCTACTCAGTTTGTTCTCACTATGGTTGTATTCGATTAATTTCCAATTCTGACTTACGTCAATTACCTGTTGCGCTGGTGGATTGGAGAACAGACCGACAGGGGTCGAGGAAACCAGGGATGATGGTTGTGGTCCAAGAGGCGGCAGGGATTGGTCGAGAATCGAAGGCGCTTTGACACTACTCCTAAATCTAACCGGTGGTACTGTCTGGACACTGCTGATCTCGCTCACTTGATTGATAGCGGGAATGTAGTCCATCGGAGGTCGAGCGGTCTAGGGATGAGAAAACGCAAGTCAATGTAACGAACGATACAGTGCAACCTGTTTCTATGACTACCTGTCGTATGCGACCACCTGTCTTAAGAGACCACCTGCCTTGAGGGGACAGACTGACTCAGTAGACTACCTTTCCTCTGGTCACTTGCAGGAACAAACGATACGATTTATCTGTACAGTGAAACCTATCTATATGGGGTCACCTTTGAGACCTGAGGAAAATGACCTTTCTAGACAGGTGGCCTTTCTGTCCAGTTTGACTTCTATAGAAAATTTAATATTGAAGTAAGGAAAAATCGGCTTTACAGACATGTGGCTGTTCTGTAGAGGTGGTCGCTAATGCAGGTTTGACCGTATTCACCGACCACCTTCAGGATTTAAAACACTTTTTACTGTTTTGATCAGGTCGCTTAAGATAGGTTGGCCTGCGTTGTAAGTAATGAGAACTGCAGTAGCTATGGCAACGGAAAGTTTTCACATCCATCACCTGTTTTACAATCGGTTTACGTGGAATTGCGTCATCGGAATCATCTTCAAGGACCTCGACTCGATGTTCTTCTCGCGAATGAGGCTGTCTCTTTTGCACGGCTTCCGTATCTAGCCTCCTGTCTTCATAACGGGTCCCAGCGGAATTTGATTCCAGGGGATCCCGAGACCGATAATCACGTGGTATTGGCTTAGGCGCCTTGACCACTTTCTCAGGACCGCGAAAGCTGTCCTCTGATTCGCTAAAGTCGACTTGCTTCTTTGTGCGTTGCCTAGAAACAGGAGAAGTACCGATTAGTTACCAGGGCCATAAACAGCAAAGTCATGCAATCTATACTGTGTATAGCAACGCGTCACGATTTATTCTGTGTGACGTACTGTATGCGACGATGGGACTACTGGTTCTGTAGGAAAGCAACCCGGTACACCTGACTGGCAGCCACATATACATGATAGAATAGCTTGACTAATAAGTAATACATGACAGCTACCTGCTTGGTCCATCGCGTTGATCATGTATGGAATACGGACGCTGGTTGGAGACCTTTTTTCTCATTGACCGACGTAAGTCATCACCAGTCCTCTCGAAAATGCTCCTCTCCGTCTGGGCGGCTAATATCGCTCGCTTTTCTGTTTTGCCTTCGACGAACGAGTCCTGAGCTGTGAAAGATGTCTCGACCTGGCCATTTGGAGGAGCCTACAAAAACAAATACACGAAAATAAGAGATAGCGGAGGTATAATGATATCATAAATGTTACGGATGGTGAGAACACAGTTCGTAAACAGCAGCGGATCGAGAAACCTTTACGAAGTGGACAAACTCACGGTAATCGTGTAGTTGTCTGAAACGCTAAACTCACGTATACATTTACAGTACAATGAAACCTGTATATAACGGTCACCTTTGGGACCTGAGAAAAATGACCTTTATTGACAGGTGGCTTTCTGTCCAGGTTGATTTCTATACAAAGTGTCATTTTGGGGTTATGAAGAGTGGCCTTCATACGCAGGTAGCTGCTCTATAGAGGTAGCCGCTAATACAGGTTTGACTGTACGTGCGAACGCACAGATATCAAATTGCCGTGCTTTTCAATTCTCTCGGTCTTCAAAGAACATGAATGTTGGCGACAACGGGCGGTAAACATATGTGCAAATATGGACTTTGTGGCTCTGGCAGTTACTTGAGATTGATGGCTGGCATGGCTACTTTACATCACATTCACCCGAGAAAAAAATCTGTGTGTTTTATGTCACTTTGAAATTCTTAATTAAGACATGAGCAAGATTTCTCATGGATTATACTCTGCCAAAAGAGGATACTTATTTAAATCCTCGTTCATTAGAAGATATCTGCATTCTGTGCTTGGCTGCTCCCCAACTCGTAGGACGTTTGCACAGCATAAATATTCTAGCCGCATGAAAACCCTGGACTGAAAACACATAACCGGTTCGCTGAAATATCCAATAGTCTACCACCAATCCTGCAATGCCAATGCAGCGGTTACTTTCATTGAATGGAGCTACCGCGTGTGTGCTATTTTTCATGATGACAGCAGTTCTCTCTCTAAGGTTAGGATTATCAACCTAATGGGTTACGCCCGGCGGGCGACCTGCAGACTGAGCTGTCAATCTGCGGCGCAGAATGAAGCATGGTCGGATCAAAGCAGCTGAGCATCAAAAAGAAGAGACCAGATTTTACACTATAATAACTCAGCTACTATTTTGCAAACGAAACTCCTGACTTCAAGAAAGACAGTTTAATTCTAGTTTTAATTCAACTAGTCCAAGCTGCACAACCACAAACGGCTAAGAAAATCAAAACATCGTTCTTTCCAATACTCAAGTCATGTCTTACAATAACATTTTCTGTTTAAAATTTATATTTTTCAATGCATCGAACCACAGAGAACTTTAAACAAAATAGTCAGTCGTTGATCGATCCTGGAAACATTTGAGAAAAATTTGAAGTATTTAAGAAAAATTTGAAATAACACTCGTATTAAAGGGATGGTTATACGTACACTAATACTATACGGATAATTCAAACTAATCACTATTTAAAAACGGAACTGCTTTATTCTTGAATTCCAGATAGGACTTGGAGCAAACAATTTCTTCTGATAATGAGTTCCAGTGACGAATAACACGATTGAAAAAGTACTGATGTCTTGCATTGTGCTTCGCAGTGTGAACGTGAAATTTAATCGGTGGCTACGAGTACTCATTGGCATGCATGATTTCTCTCACCTGTTTTTTCTTCATATCTCTCTGTTCCATCATCTTGATCTCTTCTGGCATAATCTTCCGTTGTGGGCCGCCGGTTGTCCATCGCCAATAAATCAGGCCAATGATCAACAGGGCAGCCGCAATCGGCGCAACGACAGCGGCAATAATCCATAAATCAGGATCACTGGACGTAGACACCGCTCCAGATGACGAAGAGAGCATCGCGGGCGCGCTAACGATCTGGAAACGAGGCAAACCATGAGCTTGATAAGATCGTACCAGAAAGCAAAAAATATCGGGTGGACTATAGGAAATAGGTATTGCATTTTGAAAGAAAAACACGACAATATTTCGTAGGTCTCTCTACAAAAACCCCTTAACAATGGGTAGGAACACTACAAACCTCATGAGAAAAGTAATCACAAATCTGAACTAAACGTCTGTGTAGACCAGTGATGTGGACTTAGATATTTCGGATCGTACACCATAGTGAGGCATACATGAAATCGAGGTTATTTCTGCTGTGTCATTTTGTAATAAGTTAACCTATCGTAGAAAGACGTGCTGACGACACTACATCGCGAAAGATGAACTCCCGACAAAGCAGCACATTGCACAACGGAATACAAATTGCAAAGGCCAAACTCAAAACAAATTTTTTGAGTTGTTATCTCGTTCAACCAAGAATGGGCATTGTTGTAAGACAGAAGCTAAATGCTTAACTTTACTGATCCGCTACATCATCAAGCCTTGAAAGTGCTGAGTCAGTTAACTCTCTTGTCATGAACAATAGAAATAAATGCTTTTACTTGTAAAATGGGTTATACTCATCAGATTGAAAAACCGATTTCACCATCAGATACAGGTAGCTAATACAATTGTGCATCTGCTGATGTGTAAAGGTCAACTTTGAAAGCTACCTCCTAAATGCACAATCTGATAGCACAGGTTTAGCAGTCGTATCACCAACAATAGAAATAGCATCACTGTTCTATAAATAAGCAATCATGTTGAATCCACAGCGTTTCACTTGGCTGAAGATCCAACAAGCGAAGTCCTAACGCAGTTCGGGACAGAGAATTTAACATCAGTCGCATGAAGGGGCAATAGAAGTGACTTTGCATCAAGCGTATTTATTCCGCACATTCAAATCCATGAATATCGACTGCAATGACTGCTTTTGACTTTGAAATTCTCCATTACAGCACAAAAGCATGCGACTAAAATAACTGCAACTAAACATGCATTGGGAGTGAGTTTGATCAATGAACAGTCGTTTATTCATACCTGCGCATTCATGATGGCAGCCATTTGAGCGGTCGTCAGTCGATTCAAGATGGCGACAAGAGATGACGCACCGACGACAACTCCAGAGTCAGCAAGATAGAAGATAACCACAACACTTGGCGTCGCAGACCGAACACTGACAATCTAGACAACATAAAATATACCAACAAAAGTCAGTGTTGTTTGAT
>OFHS01001531.1:0-19425 GCA_900245855.1 Calvadosia cruxmelitensis
AATTAAAATATACATTCCCTAATATTATAAAACAGGAGACACCTAATGAAATTTTTCTTAGACACAGCTGATATTGCTGAAATCAAAGCCTTGAATGAAACTGGAATGGTGGACGGTGTTACGACAAACCCATCTATCATCGCAAAATCTGGTAGAGATTTTTTAGAAGTGATTAAAGAAATTGCTAGTATTGTTGATGGTGATGTATCAGCCGAGTGCGTGTCTATGGACTATGAAAACATGCTAGCAGAAGGACGAAAACTTGCGTCCATTGCAGATAATATTGTTGTGAAAGTTCCAATGACAGTCGACGGCTTGCGTACTTGCAAAACATTGGCATCTGAAGGCGTTGGCGTAAATGTTACATTATGCTTTTCTGCAAACCAAGCTTTACTGGCAGGCAAAGCAGGGGCTAAATATATTTCTCCGTTTGTTGGTCGTCATGATGATTGGGGCAGGGACGGTATGGAGCTGATTACTGAAATCTGCACGCTGTATGATAATTACGGTTTTGAAACAGAAGTTCTTGTTGCATCAGCACGAGACCCTATCCATGTGTTGGAAGCAGGTAAGATAGGGGCGGAAGTCGTAACTATCCCACCAAAAGTATTATGGCAATTATACAAGCACCCATTCACAGACTTAGGTCTTGAGGCGTTTGAAAAAGATTGGGCTGAAACAGGTCAGAAGATTTTATAATATTTTTTATTATGATATGAAGTGTTCAGAGTAATGTTGAATGTTAATATGAGAGAAAAAGTTATCTCTATTAGTATCTAGTACCTAGTTTTTTTATTGCCCCAAAGAGCTTGTAATCGTTATTAACACCTAGCACCCAGTTCTCTTTATTAGAACCAAACACCTAGCACACCAAATACCCAACTCTTCAAAATAGGTTTGATGCTGTAAGCGTTGCCTTTTAGCAATATTATAGCCTTATCCCTGTTTTGCATTTATTTATTAGGGGCGATAGCGTACAATACCTTATGAACACCTTAGTTTTTTTATATATGAATACAATCGACGATGGTCTGAAAGATATTTTAGGCGAATATTTTGCGTACCTAACACATCAAAGAGCGTACAGTGAAAATACGATTATTGCGTATGAAAAAGATTTAGAAAACTTCTTGTCATTTATATATGCATACCGGGATGACGGCGTTGTGAGCGTGGCAACTTTACCTGCTTTGGAGCGTGTAGATTTCAGGGCGTGGCTGGCCAAACGAAAAGACAAAGATAATTTGAGGGGTCCTAGCTTGGCTAGGAATTTATCATCGGTAAAATCTTTGTTTGTGTGGTTAGAAAAATTTAAAAATATTAAAAATGAAGCCGTATTTTTAATGGCGAGTCCAAATGGGACTAAAAAAATTATTCGTGCTGTTGCTTATGATGATATTTTGCAATTACTAGAGAATGTTGCCGACCTGTCCAAAAGCGATTGGCAAGCGAGTCGTGATGTGGCATTTTTTGCCACACTCTATGGAACAGGTATGCGTATATCGGAGGCTCTCTGCATTACCAAAATACAATATGATAGGGTGTCTGACGGAACGATGATTATTAAGGGCAAGGGCGGGCGAGAACGCTTAGTGCCTATTCTTGATGTGGTAAAAAAGCAAATTGATGCCTATTTAAAATCTTGCCCCAATGCATTAGAAGACGGTGAAAGCATTTGGAGAGGGGCAAGGGGCGGTGTATTACACCCTGCTGTAGCTCAGCGTAATTTACGACACGCACGCAAGCTCTTAAACCTAGATGAAAGCGTAACGCCCCACGCATTAAGGCACAGCTTTGCGACCCACCTATTAAACAACGGGGGCGACCTTCGCACTATTCAAGAATTGTTAGGACACGAAAATTTATCAACCACCCAACGCTATACGCAGGTAGATGCGGAGCATTTAATGGAGCAATTTAGAAAAGCACACCCAAAAGGCGATGGTAAATAATATAGCGTCATGAGGAGGGGCTTGTCATTTTTAAGGTTCCATAAGATATAATAAAAAACACACAATTATAATAGTGTGCGCTTTTTATTAAAGATAGTTTATAGAGCCTTAAATATACACTTATGTTTCATAAGATATGCTATGATTTTTTATGTATTAACTTTATGATTGTTTTTTATTTTTTCTGTTTATCTGCCACATTACCAAGCCACTCATAATAATGATGTTAATTCCAATCCAGCTGTACATGTCTGGCACTAAGTTAAATAGCACTAAGTCTAGGGTTAGTCCTGATATGATTTCCAAATATTGAACAGGGGCAAGCGTTGATGCTTTTGTATAAGAATGTGCAATTTGTATCATGATATATAGCAAGCCACTTACCGTACCAGATATAAAAGTAATCACCCAAAAAGTTGACATAGTTGGCAGAAGAGAGCTTTGTGGCTCTATTGCGACAAACGCAAGCCCATAAACAATGGTAGAGATAACGCCTGTAAAGCATTGCGTTTCTTTTGCGTCTAATTTCCCCCCATAAATACGGCTGATAATATTCATTGATGACCATGACACGGCGGCGATTAAGGCATATAAAGCCCCTGTGTTAAAGCTTTCTGTGCCTGGGCGGATAATAAATATAGTGCCTATAAACCCCGCAATACAGGCTATTATATGAGGCTTGGTAATACGTTCTTTCAAAATAAAACCACTTAATAATAATGTGAACAGTGGTGCCATAAACAGTACAGATAGGGCGATTGAAATACTTGTGTTTTTTAGGGCGATATAAAAGCCTAAAGTTAAGCCTATAGCAGATAATGACATCAATAATTTTGGCTTTATATTTGTGCTAAATACACGGATTATATTTTGTTTGTAATATAGTAAAAGACTGAATGCTAACACAGCTTGAAAGAAAAATCGCGCGGCTGCTATTTGTAACACTTGAAAGTTATAGTGCATTAACAATTTTGCCAATGAATCTACGATTGGAAAGGCTAGCATTGTTATGGCAAAAATAAGAATGCCGTAAGTGGAAAGACCATTTTCAGTTGTCTTTAAATTTTGCATATATTTACTAATCATTCAATACCCTTTATATACTTAAATTATACTCATAAAATTGCTTCAAACAAGCCAATAAAATGTGAATACGCCAAACCAAACATAAGTGCTAAAAATGCATTTTGCCAACAAACTATTCTTTAGACATAAAGAATCGCACAGGCGGTGAAATACATTTTAATGAAGTGCTGTGATTTAAGCGTGAATTGCACGGCCGTGAACGGCAAGGCAAGCTTCTTTAAGTGCTTCGTTTAATGTTGGGTGTGCATGACAACAACGGAACAAGTCTTCTGCTGTGCCAGTGTAATTCATAATGATAACCGCTTCGTGGATAATAGTCCCTGCTTCTGCACCAAGAATATGTACACCTAATAAAACATCAGTTTCTTTATCCGCTAATACTTTTACAAAGCCTTCTGTTTCGCCCACGGCACGACCACGACTATTTGCCATGAATGGGAATTGTGCCGATGTAAATTCAACACCTGCATCAGATAATTGTTGTTCTGTTTTGCCAACGCTTGCCACTTCTGGGTGTGTGTATACAACCGCAGGAATAGTGTTGTGGTCAATGTGAATTGGTAGACCGTTTAGACCTTCAACGCAAGCAACCGCTTCTTCTTCGGCTTTGTGTGCAAGCATAGGGCCTGGTGCAACATCGCCAACCGCATAAACGCCGTCTGCAGATGTTTTGAAGCTTTCGTCAATTTCAATGACGCCACGGTCGGTTACGCTAACGCCAGCTTTTTCTAAGCCTAAGCCTTCAGTGTATGCCTTACGACCGATAGACAATAATACTTTGTCGCATTCAATAATAGTTTCATCACCACCATCACGAGGTTCCGTTTTAACGATAGCCCCTGTTTCTGTTTTTTCAACAGCTGTTACTTTCGTTTTAACTTTGAATTTAAAGCCTTGTTTCTTTAATGAGCGTGTAAATTGTTTAATCACATCAGCGTCAAGTGTTGGTGCGATAGTATCAGCAAATTCAACCACTGTTACATTAGCCCCCAAGCGTGACCAAACAGAGCCTAGTTCTAAACCAATAACACCACCGCCAACAATAACTAAATGTTCAGGAACAGCTTCAAAATCTAATGCCCCTGTTGAAGAAACGATAGTTTTTTCATCAACAATTACATTTGGAATATCCATTGATACAGACCCCGTTGCCAATAATATATTTTTTGCTTCAATAATATCGCCGTTGACAGAAATTTTTCCACCGCCCTGTAATTCAGCTTTGCCTTCGATACGATCTACATTGTTTTTCTTTAACAAGAAATCAATGCCTTTTGTGAGGTCAGATACAACTTTATTTTTACGCTCTAACATTTTAGAAATATCAGCTTTAACATTTTCAACGATAACGCCGTGCATTTCAAAATGCTTTGTTGCGTCTTCGTATTTATGAGAAGATTGTAATAAAGCCTTTGATGGAATACAGCCTACATTTAAACAAGTCCCACCTAACGATGAACGCATTTCAATGCAAACAACTTTCATGCCCAATTGACTGGCACGAATAGCCCCCACATAGCCCGCTGGTCCGCCGCCAATAACTGCTAAATCATAAGTCATATTTTTTTCCTTTTAAATATATTATTTGATGTCTTATTTTTTCAAAATTATGTGCACTTGCATTGCATTGCATTAAATACACATAGTTAAATTATTATGCCTATTATAAAGAATTATCTGTTTTATACAACCTTTTTTCGGAATAAATATTTTACATAAAATGTATATATGTGTTTTTTACGGATGGTTGTTATCTCGTATTATTTTATCCACATTGATAGATATTTTCACATAGGGTTGCAGGGTGTCTCTTTTTTTATTTTATTACGACAATTTTTTGCTTTTATAGCGATGATGTTTCTTTGTTGTCTCTTATAAATTCAAAAAACTAACGGGTGTTATGCACGCATGAAAAGAAACGAATGACAAGTCTCCAAGTGTGAACGAATAGCCAGTCTCTAGGTATAAACAAACAGCTAGTCTCTAGGTATAAAACAAACCGCTAGTTTCTTGGGCAGATAGTCTCTTAGTATGAATGCCTTAGTACGATAATGCTCCACCCCAGAGGGCAATAGTAACAAATGCTCCTGTGATGAAATTGTGTTTAAATATACGCAAGCACATTGTAGGGTTGTTTATATCCAAACGCACAATTTGGTAGGCAAAGCTTAGTATTACAGCTTCGTACAGCATATAAAAGAAACCGTGATAGTCTTGTAAGTAGGCTACAAAAATATTTATCACACAAAATAAACCATAAAATATCCAAAGAGCGGGCTTTGTGTCATCGCCTAATTTTAAAGCAGACGATTTCACACCAGCGATTAAATCATCATCTCGGTCTTGGTGTGCATAAATAGTGTCATAGCCGAGTGTCCAAAAAATACAGGCAATGTGCATAAGTAGCGGAACATACAATCGCTCGGTTGTGAACGATAACCACCCAACCCAAATGCCCCAATTGAATGTAATGCCTAGCCAAGCTTGTGGCCAGTAGGTAAAGCGTTTCATAAAGGGATATAGTATGGCAGGTATTAAGGCTAGTAAACCTGCGACTTGTGCGTAAAATGTCAGGGATAGTAAAACCCATAAACCAATTAATAACTGCAATGTTAAGAATACGAAGGCAGATTTAATGGAAACTTGACCACTGGCAATAGGGCGACTGGCGGTGCGGGCGACCTTTTTATCATAGTTGCGGTCGGCAATGTCGTTCCAAGTACAACCAGCCCCCCGCATAACAATGCTACCGATAAAGGTAACAACGCAAATATAGGCTATGTCTTCTACGCTGTTGCCTGTTATGACACGGCTAGCCAACGCTCCCCAAATGATAGGTATCCACAGTAATAAATACCCAATAGGGCGGTCTATACGAGATAAAATAGCATACTTTTGCAGGGTGCGAGGCAGTAGGCGGATAATGCCAGTTTTGTTAATGTCTGATTTTGTCATAAATACATCTTTTATTATTGCGTGTTTAAGGGTAGTATACTTCATAAGTTTTTAAAACTAAAGTACTATAATGCACTATTATATACAGACAAGGAAAAAGAATGTCTAATAAATTTATTCCCCGCTTATTTATCGAGGACGCTGAAATCATTTCAGGCGAAGAAATCTCTATGGACAAGGATATAGCCCATTACTTGCGTACAGTAATGCGTCTTGATTTACACAAACCAGTATTTTTGTTTAATAACATCAGTGGTGAATTTGAAGCTAAAATTTCTGAATTAGGCAAAGCAGGGGCTAAATTTTTAGTTGGCGATTGTATTCGCCTTCCTAAACGCACAACTGATTTAACATTGTTATGCGCCCCTATCGCCAAAGAGCGTTTCCGTTTTATGATTGAAAAGGCTACGGAATTGGGCGTGAGCCATTTCCGCCCAGTGATGACAGATCACACAAGCGCTCCTAAGGTGATACCCTCTAAATGCCTTGCCAATGCGAAGCAAGCCGTTGAGCAATGTGAACGATTGGATATACCAACATTTGACCAACCTGAACGCATTATTCGTGTTATCAGAAATTGGGACGCAAGAACACCGATACTCTATTGTGCCGAAAGCGGTCTTGGGGCGAACCTTAAAGATGTATTGCCAGAATTAGAAGGCAAGTCTATTGCTGTATTAGTAGGTCCTGAAGGTGGATTTTCTGCGGATGAAGATGAAATTTTAAAGGGTGCAGATTTTGTTATCCCTGTTAGCCTAGGTCCTAGAATATTGCGTGCGGAAACGGCGGTAATTTCTGCATTGTCTGTTGTGCAAGCCATGGTAGGCGATTGGGACTCGCGTTTGAACGATGAAATTATTGAGGGCGATGACTTTGCGGATGATACTTTCGGCGGAGGATTGCTTGACGAGGAGGAGGAAGACGACTATGGAACAGTTACAGTCTAAAGACCAGCTAGTTGCTTATATTGCTAAGGGGTGTAAACCAGATAGCGAATTTCGTATAGGCACGGAACATGAAAAGTTTTTATTTAATAAAGATTCTTTAGAGCGTTTGAAGCACGACAGCATTCCTGGTGTTAGAGATGTTTTGAATGCTTTGAATTCTGAGTATTTCTCTCCTATGATGGAGGGCGAAAGCATTATCGGCTTAAAGGGCAAGAACGGCGATAGCTTAACGCTAGAACCAGGGGGACAATTTGAATTGTCTGGTGCACCTTTGAAACATTTACATGAAACTTGCCGTGAAACTAATGAACATTTAAAAGCCGTACACAGGGTGTGTGAAAAATTAGGCGTGATTGCGGTGGGGCTAGGTTATGACCCTATTACTAATCCAGACGAGGTCGTGTGGATGCCTAAGGGGCGTTATAGTTTAATGCGTAGCTATATGCCTACAGTGGGGACTATGGGGCGTGAGATGATGTCTAATACTTGTACTGTGCAAGTAAACTTGGACTTTTCGTCCGAGGCTGACATGGCGAAAAAAATGCGTATTGCATCTGTATTACAACCATTAGCAACCGCTTTGTTTTCAAATTCTGGCATTAAAAAAAAACAGCCTATAAATTTTCAATCGTATCGCTCTTATGTGTGGACTGATACGGACAACGCGCGTTGTGGTATTCCGCAATTTGTACTAAGCGGAAATATGACATTTGAGCAATGGACTGATTATATGTTAGATGTGCCGATGTATTTTGTATATCGTGACGGCGTTTACCATAATACGTTGGGCAAATCGTTCCGTGATTTTATGGACGGTAAGCTTGAAGGATTCGAAGGACAGCTACCAACAATAAAAGATTGGGAAGACCATCTTACAACTTGTTTCCCAGAAGTGCGTTTAAAACAATTCATTGAAATGCGGGGGGCAGATGCAGGGCAGTGGAATACATTATGTGCCCTGCCAGCATTTTGGGTAGGTCTATTATATGACCGTGATGTAATGGATAATGTTTATGACATTATTGCTGAATTTACGGACGAACAAGTTTTTACTATGCGTAATGATGTGTGCGTTGCTGGGTTAAAAACGCGTGCGGGCAATGACGGTACATTGCATGATTTAGCAAAACGCATTGTGCCATTGGCAAAACAAGGTTTGAAAAATCGCAATGTATTAGGGGCTAATGGAGAGGATGAAACTAAGTTTCTTTGTGTGCTTGAAAACATAGTTGAAAGTGGTTTGACGGGCACTGATAAAATGAAGGAAATTTTACGAAAAAATAATGGTGATATCAAGGCCGTTATCAACGCATCGATTTACTAAAATTCTATAAGCAATTTTGTCAAAGTAATAGACGCGTAATTAAAACTTTACCAATCTTTTATTCTATGATAGAAGATTATTAGTAAATTAAATTAAATTATATGAGGTATATTAAAATGGCTGTTAATAAAACAACTAAAAAAGCAACGACTACAAAAACAGTTGCTAAAAAAACTGTGGCTAAAAAAGTAGTGGCAAAAAAGGCTGTAGCTAAAAAAGTAGTTGCTAAAAAGGCTGTAGCTAAAAAAGTAGCTGCTAAAAAGGCTGTAGCTAAAAAAGTAATTGCTAAAAAGCCAGTTGCTAAAAAAGTAGTTGCTAAAAAAGTAGTTGCTAAAAAGACAGTTGCTAAAAAAGTAGTAGCAAAAAAGGTTGTAGCTAAAAAAATTACACCTAAAGCTGTTGTTAAAAAAGCTGATACAAAATCAAGTAATACATTTTGGTTTGTTGTTACTTTAATTGTTGCTGTCGTAGCTTACGCTTCATCTAAAGTATAATTTTATACCTTCTAATATTAAAAGCTGTTCATCATCTGTATGAACAGCTTTTTTTATGTTTTATGTCAATAGCACTATTGGGTAATAGGCCCAATAAAGACTGGTGTATGCATTTTGACAAAAAGACTCTTTCCATAAATATGAGAGTATGCTTTACTAATACGGCAATTAATAATAGTGTTATAGATAGACACAATAAATTATCAATAAGTATTAATAGACACGATTAGCAAATCTATCCCTATACAAAAGGCGGAGAAAAAAAGGAATGATGCAGTATATTTCAACTAGAGGCAAGGCAGAAAAACTAAACTTTTCGGATACGATGTTGGCAGGATTAGCAACAGACGGCGGATTATATGTGCCAGAAACTTTTCCGCAATTTACTTCCGCGGATTTAAAAAGATTTTCAACAATGTCATATGCCGATGTTGCGTTTAATGTAATCAAGCCTTTTGTTAAAGGTTGCATAGATGATGCATCTCTTAAAACTATGATCGATGAAGTGTATGAACAGTTTGATGCACACGATGTTGCTCCTGTTAATAGATTAGACGGCGATGTTTATGTCTGTGAATTATTTCATGGACCAACGATTGCCTTTAAAGACTTTGCTTTGCAATTATTAGGACAATTATTTGATTTTGTTTTAAGCGAGCGAGGCGAGAGAGTAACTATTGTTGGGGCTACTTCTGGGGATACGGGTAGTGCGGCTATTGAGGCTTGTAAAAATCGTGATTGTATTGATATATTTATTTTGCATCCATTGGGGCGTACTTCTGATGTGCAAAGATTCCAAATGACAACTGTGGATGCGGACAATGTCCATAACATTGCTGTAAAGGGTACATTTGACGATTGCCAAGACACGGTGAAATCTATGTTTAACGATGCGGATATGCGTGAGAAATTGAATTTGTCTGCGGTAAACTCTATTAATTGGGCGCGTATTATGACGCAAATTGTATACTATGTATATTCTGCAACACGCATAGGCAGTCCAAATGCTAAGGTGTCATTCTCTGTTCCTACGGGGAATTTTGGTAATGTTCTTGCAGGATATTTTGCAATGCGTATGGGATTGCCAGTGGATCAATTTATGGTTGCCAGTAATGCTAATGATATTTTAACCCGCTACTTAATCAACAAAGATATGTCTATGAAAGAGGTCGTTGAAACACACAGCCCTAGTATGGACATTCAAATTTCGTCTAACTTTGAGCGATTGATTTTTGAAAGTGTAAATCGTGATGCAGATACATTAACAACTATTGTTGAACAATTTAGAAGCACAGGCACAATGCCAATTGCTGACGGTATGCATGAAAGGATGTGTGAAAAGTTCCAAGGTTTTGCCCTTAGTAATGATGATACGCTAACAGCCATCAAAAAATGGTATGATAAAACTGGCGATGTATTTGACCCTCACACTGTGATTGGTGTTGAAGCAGGCATGGTGATGAAAACAGATAGTCCTGTCATTGTTATGGCAACAGCACACCCTGCAAAATTCCCAGATGCTACAGAAAAAGCAATTGGTCTTACGATGCCACTGCCAAAGCATATGAAAGATTTATTTGATAAAGAAGAACGCTATGGAATCATGGAAAATGATTACACAGCAATAACGCACTTTGTGGTTAGCAACCGCCGATCGTAGGTTTTTTGTTTCTAAATCTTTTGAGAAAATATTAATTGTCATAGAGTTGAAATCGGATTGCAATGAAATTAAATGCCCTTAATAAGTTTTATCAAAGTACTATAGGTAAAAGTGCTAGGCACATTATTGCACTGTGCGTACACCAGATGATCAACCCTCGTTATGATAGTGCTATATTAGGGGTGGGCTATGCTAATCCGTATTTGCGTAGGTTCTTTCCAAAGGCCGATGTTGTCGTAACAATCACCCCGCCTAATATTGGCGAAGTGCGTTGGCCTCGTCTAGAGGATAATCGCTGTATCTATGCAGATGAAGACCATTTCCCTTTACAAAATAATAGCTTTGATATCGTTGTGCTAATCCATGCATTAGAATTTGCCGAAAACCCTTGGGCTATGTTGGCGGAGATTAACCGTGTGTTGCCTGTTGGGGGGCGTGTAGTGGTTGTTGTTCCTAATAGTGGTGGTTTGTGGGCTAGGAATGGTTCTATGCCATTTGGGCATGGTCGTCCGTTCACAAAAGGACAGTTGAAAAAGCTAATGCAGTCAACAGGGTTTACGGCGATAAGCCATAAATATAAATTATTTTTCCCTCCGTTTTCAATTTTTGCACATGCCAAAGTCTCTGTATCGTTTGAAAGATGGGCTGGGTGGTTCATGCGTGAAAATAGTGGCGTTATTATTGCTGAATATGAGAAAAAATCACTGGAGCCCATTACGACGAAATGTCGCCAATCTTTTGAAATCAAAAAACGCTTCACAGCAGGCGTAGTATCCCCGCATAATGAACTTTAAAATTATATTGAAGCATAAAAGCGTGTGAACTACAAAAAAATGTGAATTATAAATGCATTGCGGAATATAAAAAACATCATTATCACGAAAAACGCTAATCATAAAGTCATGCTAATTTTTATATAGCCTGTACGCGAATTTTAGTAATTTGTTGGCGATTGCGTTTTACAATGATGAAGCGATGGTTGTTAAAGACAAAGACTTGCCCTTCTTTTGGCAATGTTTGGGATTCGTGTAAAATATATCCAGCCATAGTGCTGGCGTGTTCATCGTTTAAGTCCCAATCTAGCTCTCTATTAACATTACGAATAAGTTCATCGCCATCAATTAAATATGAACCGTCAGATAATGGACGCATAGATTGGGCACTGGTAATGCTGACATCACCGACAATGTGTTCTAGAATATCGGTCATAGTAATACAGCCCATATATGTACCGTATTCATCTACCACAAGAGCAAAATTGATTGACTTGTCACGGAATGATTGTAATTGGTCAAGCATTGATGTGCTTTCAGGTACAAACCAAGCTTCTTTTAAAGATGCTAAAGGTTTGAATTCTTCGCCATATTTCCCGTTTTTGCGATGCATGCTCAAAAAGTTTTTTGCTTGAATAACACCAATAATGTTTTCCCCGCCATCCACCACTGGGAAACTTGAATATGGTGATGATAGCACTGTATCAATTAAAATTTCTGGGCTGTTGTTGATATCTAATACTGTAATATTTTTACGGTGCGTGAATGCTTCAGATATACTTGTATCGTCCAAATCCATCACAGAGCGAAGCATTTCGCGTTCGTGTTTATAATCAGGATTGTCGCCCATATGCAATTCAATAGCACCGCGTAACTCTTCTTCGTTTTCTTCTGAGTTTTGCTGTGTTTTTAGCTTTGCACCCAATTTGTTTAATATGTATTCCACAATACTACTGATGGCAAAATTTATCGGCGTTAAAACCCATACTAAAATTTTAAGAATAGGGGATACTTGTGTTGCGACTTTATCTGGGTGTGATAGGGCATATACCTTTGGTAGAACCTCGGAGAATATAACCACAAGTATTGTCATTATGATAGTTGCAATAACGACACCCACTTCACCGAACAAGGTGATGAACAAGCTGGTCGCAATTGCCGATGATAAGATATTTACAAAATTGTTACTGATAAGCAAACTACCGATTAGGCTTTCAGTGTTTTCTAGAAGACCTAGGGCTACACCAGCCTTTTCGTCCCCATTCTTTTCCCACTGTCCTAGACGAGCACGACTGGTCGCTGTCATTGCAGTTTCCGTACCAGATAAAAAACCTGATATGGCAAGCAAAATGACAATGCTAATAATGATGATGAATAATTCATTGTAAGTCATGTTATACTCTAATGGCCCAAACTTTCATTCCACACCGATTTTATAATATCAATGGATACATCCTTAGTCGTGTATGCATTGCCGATTGCCTGAGGCAGAACTAATGTTAACACGCTCCCTGATACTTTTTTGTCTTTGAACATACGAGCAATCAAATCATCAGTTTTAAATGGTAAGTCAATATTCATAGGGCTAGTTGGCATGCCAATAGATTTTAAATGTGCTATGACACGCTGAGTGTCTTGCTCCGTAACAGTACCCATTTTTTCGGCAGTTTTATAAGCAAGAACCATACCGATACTAACACCCTCGCCGTGCAGTAGGCGACCGTCATAACCGCCAACAGATTCCATTGCGTGTCCAAAAGTATGCCCCAAGTTTAACAAGGCTCGCTTGCCGTTTTCAAGTTCATCTTCTTTTACAATATCAGCTTTGATTTGACAGCTCACAGACAGAGCATGTACCACCGCATCTTGTTCTAAGGCTATAACTCTAGAGCCATTGCCTTCTAGCCACTCAAAAAAATCGTAATTTTGAATGAGACCATATTTTACGATTTCAGCATAACCAGCCAAAATTTCACGGACTGGTAAAGTGTTTAAAGTGGATATGTCGCTCAACACTAAAGACGGCTGATGGAATGCACCAATAAGGTTTTTACCTGCACGGCTGTTAATACCAGTTTTACCGCCGACAGAGCTGTCAACTTGCGATAAAATGGTCGTTGGGATTTGGACAAAACGAATACCACGCAATAAGCTCGCTGATACAAAACCTGCTAAATCTCCAATCACGCCCCCGCCTAATGCCACAACAACAGTACTCCGTTCAATACCTTGTTCTAAAATATCATCGACCAATTGGCTGTAAGTAGACAGGCACTTTGAATGTTCGCCACTGGCAACAATATGCGTGCGAGCAATTATACCTTGCTGTTCTAGGCTATCAGTCAGGGTATTAAGGTGTATTTTTGCTACAGCCGTATCGGTAATGACAACAGCATATTTTAAAGTGGTCAACGCCTTGATATGCGTACCTGCTTGGGATAGCAAATCAGGGGATATTTTTATTTCATATGACCTGCTGGCTAAATCTACAGTTAGGGTTTTTGAATTTAATGGTGTGTTATTCTCCATTGATTTGTTCCGCTTTTTTAGTATGTCCATGCAAGATTTGAGCAATTTTTTCTGCAGTCTGCTGAGGCGACATTTTTTGATATTTGACATGAATTTGGGCTTCGGCGTAAATAGGGGTGCGGGCATCATATAATGCCTGTAATTTTTCTTTAGCACCTACGCCTTGTAACATTGGACGATGCCTTTTGCCTTTTATTCTTCGCCATAAAACGCCGAAGTCAACATCTAGCCATACGCTAATAGAATTTTCATCAATAATTTTGCGTGTGCCCCGTTGTATGTACGCTCCCCCGCCAGCAGATAAAACTATGTGCTCCTTTTTTAACAATCGTTCTATGACACGACGCTCTCCATCACGAAAGTCCTCTTCGCCAAAATCTTGGAAGATGTCTGTGATAGGGCGTCCTGCCGCCAATATGATTTCCTCATCTGCGTCAATAACCGCACAGGCGTAAAGCTTTGCGAGTTCTCGGGCTATGACCGTTTTTCCTGAACCAGGCATCCCAATGAGTGTTATATTTTTTGTTTTATGCATCATAAATATTATAATACCTAAAAGACGCTTTTTTAGCAAAGTAAAAAGCGACTATAAAAGCTTTTATTTTGTGTATTAAAGCTTTTATTTTTGAACATAAAAGGGTAATGTATAGTATGTAAAATTATTGAATGATGATATATATTTAAATATATTGATTCTAAACTGATAAAGGAAAAAAAATGCGATTATACTTTTTATTATTTGTAGTTCTTATTATTGCTGGTGTTACTTACCTTGTTATGCAAGATGTGAATATTGAACAAAAGACTATTGTTAAAGAAGTCCAGCTTTCAGTTACAACAGAATAATCAGTGGTGATGTTGCAAATGGTCTTTAAACAAGCAAATGTAATATTAACAATCACTCTATTGACCTTTGGTCATATAGGGCTGGGGTCTGCTTGGGCGGAAGAGTTACGGCCAGTTGAGGGTGCTGGTGAAGTAACGCCGTTACCGGAATTGCAAGTGGAGGACTTAACTGTTAGCGTTGATGAGAGCGAAGAGGACGCAGAAAAGGTGGTGCCTGTTATTGTCAATCATGATACTTTGGGCGTTTTGAATAGTACAAATGGCGGCGTTCGAAAAAATTATTGGAGTACACGAAACTATAGTGAAATCGTTACTATTTTAAAACGACTGAATTTAACTACTATATCCCCAGCATATAACACATTTTTAGAACGCTTGATATTATCCTCTACAGATATGCCTATGCCTGAAAAAGAAGAAGATTGGGGCAAGGCTATTGATGTGCGTATTAAGAAGCTTATTGAATCAGGTAGGTTTAAGAAGGCTCAATATTTGATTGCTAAATTACCAACACCGTACCGCACCGATGTGTACGGCAAAGAAATTGTTAAAATGGGCTTGGTAGATTTTAATAATGCGCTGGTTTGTGAAACATTATATGGCTTGGGAAGGGAGCAAAAAAAGTTAGATTTTTGGCGTGTTACGGATGTTGTTTGTGCCGTTATTGCAGGTGAAAAATCTGGCGTTAATTATAAACTATCTGAGCTTAAAAAAGATGGTGTGGCTCTTCCGCGCGGATTAGAATCCTTGATTTTACACGCCACGAAAAATAAAGAAATTCCAGACACAGAAACTATTGCAATCAATCCTTGGTCGTTAAATTTAATGCGTTTATTAGCATATGGCATTACTGTTCCCGATGTTCTAGATAATATTTATACTAAAAAAGGGTTGTTATTAAACACAGCTGTCGATGCATACGAACGCGTAGTTTTGGCAGAAAAAATGTTTAAGACTGGGGCTGTTGATGTGAAAACATTGCACGACGTGTACAACAGTGCCCCTAAATCTTATATATTTGATAGTGGAACAAAAGAGCCTGCGGTAAAAATGGAAAGTAAAAACATCCCATTCTCATTTGTGCGTATGAAAGCGTATCAATATATGTTGGAAAAAACAAATTTGCGTGACAGATTAATGCGTTTAAGAGAAGTTTATGATGTCGCACCAAGCTATAGAGATAAGATTGAAACTCTATACATATATGCATCAATGTTTAAATCCTTTGAACCTGTTAAGGGTTGGGAGGGCGTACGCGTTGCCCGCATGTTTTATGCGGTAGGTGATTATGATACGGCTCAAAAATGGGCGGAAAAAAACGAGAAAGCTCTTTGGTTTGAAATGGCGCTGGCTGAACGACTAAGTCGTTCTAAGGACGCAATTGTGTTCAAGCAAGATGGTGGGCTGTTTTCTGACATTGATAAAATGGAATTGTCATCGCAAGAAACTGCTAAAAAGCAAAGATTTTTTGGAATACTATTTGGTAGTGATCAATCGGAAAATCAAGACGAAACGCCTGCCATGGAAGGTGATGCATATGTTAATGAATATCCGCTGGCTGAAAATGGTAAGAAACGCTATACTTGGATGCAAGGGCTTGTTGCGAAATATGGGCAAGACAAGGTTTCCTTTGGGGCGATGCGTATGACGCAAGCTTTCTTAATATTGGAATCTTTGGGCTACACTATTGAGGACGGCGTCTGGGTATTTGTTGCACAGCGGAGTGCGTTGGTTGAAAAAGTTTATGTGTCGCCGTCTAAAATAAAAGCATTAGATATCTTTGTCAAAAAGGCGATTGATCCAATACAAATTTTATTAGCAGTAAAACCATTTGTGGAAGAGGCTGATATTAGTGATTTTGAATTTTCTAAAATAATAAATGTATTGTACCGAGCAGGGTACATAAAATTAGCTCAAAGGTTAGCATTTGAACGCATCGTATTTTACGATTGGTAACGGGTGAGGTTATTAATATGACTGGAAAATACATAGAGCTATTTGATGATATGTTACGCTCTGAAAAAGGCGTGGCAAACAACACTATCGTATCGTATATTGCGGATGTAAAAAATTATTGTCTCTTTTTGAAATCGCGCAATACGGACGAATTGAAGGCGACGCAGGGGGATGTGGATTTATATTTACAATCGCTACATATGGAACAATTAAAGGCGAGCTCCATCGCTAGGCGTTTATCGGCGGTTAAGCAATACCATAAATTCTTGCTGATGGATAAGATAAGCACAACTGACCCAGCACGATTATGCTGTGCCCCCAAACAAACAAAAAATTTGCCAAAAACATTGTCTATTACGGATGTAACTAGTTTGTTACAAGGTGCTAAAGGGCTTGATGGGTTGGACGGGGCAAGACTATCGTGCATTTTTGAATTGATGTATTCAAGCGGTATGCGTGTTAGTGAATTGGTTAGCTTGCCAATATCGGCTGTTATGCGTGCTAAAGATTATTTGATAATTATGGGCAAAGGGGCAAAGGAACGCATTGTTCCCTTGTCTACAGATGCACGAGATGCCTTAGAAGGGTATTTAAAAGTGCGTAATAGTTTTATTACTAGCAGGTTGGGTAAAGATTTTTTATTCCCCTCAAGTGGGAAAAAACAAGCACATCTAACCCGCCAACGCGTGTTTCAGCAAATTAAAGCTTTAGCATTAGAAGTTGGTCTAAATCCAAATGTGGTTAGCCCTCATACCCTCCGCCATGCTTTTGCGACGCATTTGCTTGACGGCGGTGCAGATTTACGAAGTGTCCAAAAATTGCTAGGGCACAGCGATATATCCACGACCCAAATTTATACCCATATAATGAGTGTGCGATTAAAAGAATTGGTGGAAAAATCTCATCCGCTAAAAGAAGAAGATTTAGAAGTATAAAAACAATTATGAAATAAGGCGAATAAGAGTTTTATTTTTAAGCTGTCTGTGGCATATTGTTATGAAAATAGACAAGTAATTAGGAAAAGTAAATGCGTACATATTTAGATTTTGAAAAAGATATAGCTAATTTAGATGGTAAAATTGAAGACCTTAGGCATATGTCCAATATCGGCGATGTTAATGTTGCTGCGGAAATAGAAACTTTACAGGCAAAGTCTGTAAAGAGTCTTTCTAATCTTTACAACAACCTTAGTGCTTGGCAAACGGTAAAAGTTGCAAGACACCCTGACCGTCCGCACTTCAAAGATTACATTGAACATATGATTACAGACTTTACACCACTTGCGGGCGACCGTAAATTTGGTGAAGACGAAGCCTTAGTTGCTGGTTTTGGTCGTTTCCGTGGTCGTTCTGTTGCTGTTATGGGACAAGAAAAAGGCTCGGATACAGAAACGCGTATGAAACATAACTTTGGCTCTGCTAGACCAGAGGGCTACCGTAAAGCACAGCGTGTCATGGAAATGGCAGAACGCTTTAAAATACCTATTATTTCTTTGATTGACACAGCGGGTGCGTATCCAGGTGTTGGTGCTGAGGAGCGTGGACAAGCGGAAGCTATTGCCAAAGGCATCGAAATTGGCTTGCGTGTGAAAACACCATTCATGTCAGTGGTTATTGGCGAAGGGGGTAGCGGTGGTGCGATTGCTATTGCTACAGCGGACAAAGTTTATATGCTAGAAAATTCTATTTATTCTGTAATTTCGCCTGAAGGGTGTGCGTCTATTTTATGGCGTTCTGCTGATTTTTCACAAAATGCAGCGGAAGCGTTAAAGTTAACGGCGAATGATTTATTAGAGTTGAGTGTTATCGACGCCATTATTAAAGAACCAATGGGCGGGGCTCAAAGAGCAAAAGAAGAGGCTATATTAAATGTAGCCAATACTTTAGAGTTAGGCTTGAAAGAGTTAGATACTTTAAGCGTTGAAAAGCTAGTTAAAAAGCGTGCTGAAAAATTCTTGGCGATTGGTCGCTAATGCAAACGTCCAAACAATACTATGATAGCTTAGTAAATTTGGGTACGATTAAGTCCGACCAGAAGCAAATTACGGCTTTAGAAAAATTAAATGTTTTGCACGAGCAATTATGCACACATAATCCACACAAAGGGAGATTCTCTTTGCGTGGATTTTTTTCTGATAAAAGAGGTGACAGCCCGCAAGGTCTCTATATCCACGGTTCTGTAGGGTGTGGAAAAACTGTATTGTTAAAAGCATTTTTTGACACTGCCCCAACGCATAAAAAAACTTATATGCATTTTCATACATTTTTATTAGATATTAACAAACGCTTGGCTGATTATAACGATAAGGGGGTGCAAGACCCACTGGCTCATATAGGCGAGGACTTGTTTAAAGAGGCGTGGATATATTGTTTTGACGAATGTGTTGTTGGTGATGTGGGTGATGCCATGTTGTTTGGGCGTGTGGCGGAAGTCATATTGCAAAAAGGGGGCGTAATTGTTGCTACTTCAAATTTCCCCCCTGAAAAACTAAAACCTCGCGGTGCAGGGGCTGATATTTTCAAGCCATATGTAGATTTTTTCTTTAGCAAAACAGCAACGCACGATATGAACAGCACACTTGATTATAGATCGGAACATAAAAATGGCTGGGGGAATTATTTATTCCCTTTAAACAATGGTACTAAGCACAAATTACAGCGTATAATGGACGATTTAACAGGGGTGTGTGATGTTCAACCTAAAACATTAAATGTGCGTGGGCATGCTATATACTTGAGTCATACAGGTAATGGTGTTGCTTGTGCGACTTATAGTGATTTGTTGGCAAAACCATATGGCGTTGAAGACTTTATAGCTTTGGCTGATGCGTACAAAATTTTAATTTTAAGTGGTCTGCCTAAAATCGCCCCAGATAATACGACTCTTGCAAAACGCTTTGTTTT
>OFHS01001532.1:0-20679 GCA_900245855.1 Calvadosia cruxmelitensis
AAAGATAGAAATTGGTATAAAGCTAGTATTTCATCACTGTAATTAGATCTTTTCTAAACACCATGTATTTGGTATATTGGAAAATAAGTATCCATCTTTACTAGTTGTAATATCTCCACTGCTTATCAGTGTGACAGTGCTTGGTGGTGGGTTGGTGATGACATGATTCACATGCTAGCAACACACAATGTATGCCCCACAACTCCCGCCAACCAAGCACCAAAGCCAACGTCATTTTTGGGCTGATAAGGTTAATCTATCTTTCTATTTATCTATCTTTTATATATTCTTTTTAAACGAGTTTTGATGTCACATAAGCAATGTAAGAAACCAACACCATGTGTCTGCTCTTCTTGCAGCCTGCCAAATATTCAGTTCCAAAGCTGTTGGAGTATCTGTGGCAAAGTTAAGCTCCTTTATCTCTCATTTTCTGCAGTTGCAAATTATTTATGGAGGGAGAGTTTCTCTCAGGCATGCAAAAGCACTTCCTGCAGATATTGCATGGCTTTTTGAGCCCACAAAACATTCAAGACACCTGTGCTCTGTTGTCATGCCGTGGTTACATCACAATTCAGTTGATCGAGATATTCTAGGATTCAGCGATGCAAGGACTACTAAATCAGATTTTTCTAATAACCCTTGACACTCAGCCGGTATTGTCTCTTGACACTAAGCCGGTATTGTCTACATTATATTCTCCATGCTTTGTTTAAACAATCAACACTACAGCTATATGACCATGGAAGTTGATCTGCAATACACTACCATTGGGCAACTATGTAACATAACTTATGGTAAAAGACAAGCTGATGACAAACCTGATATTGGAATGGATTTTACCATCCCTGCTTCAGTTTCTGCACTCGCAGCTGATGTTCAATGGGAGATATTGCATGGCTTTCAATATGTAAGTGAATGCTCTGCTGCCTGTGACTCACTACTTCTTACTGTTATTAATAAATGTGCTCTAGAAGCCATTATTTGCCAAGTTTGCATCGATGTATAATTGTCTAATGAATCTTTTGTACATCCTCTATTTGCAAATGTAGACTAAATTCAACAAATAAACCTTCAGTTGCACTTCCTGCATCAACTGCTTGCTATAATGCAAAATGCGGCAAAATTGATGATGTCATGGTTTCTGCCTACCCAGTTGCACTTCCTGCATCCATTGACTGAAAATGTTGAAAAATGCTCAGATAATTGACTCTCTCCAAGCAATTTTCTGGCTGATCAGTAATTCTTTTCTCTGGATGAACTTCATTATAAGATAAAAATGATTTTGTCAAAAACGTTTGCCAGCTTTGGAAAGAGACTGGGAATGCTCTAGTGTCTGCTGCAGAATACATTGCACCACAGCAGACAGTGACAGTCATCGAAAGTCCACTAGAGTATTTCCAGATGTTCTTCCCCGCCACATTTAGAAAGGAACGGCTCGAGTATCAATGCTACCACCAATGAGATAGAACAAGTGATTGGGATGCAAATGAAGATGGCCATCATCAAACTTCCATCCTATCGGTTTGCATTGGTCACTTTTTATGAGGAATCCAATCATTGCAAATGTCATGGCTTTGAAATGACACGAAAAAATCAGAAAGTAATTGCATTTTGTTGATAATCTCTCCTTTGACAGGACGTTCCATACCAAGCTGTTCAAGGTGGAGCTAGTGCTAGAAAGTGCATGCCACCAATGTCTTATTATTATTCCAGAAGAAAAGTAGTCCATTGACGAACAGATAATCCTGACAAAAACAAAGTAGAGTGGCATTTATCTGTACAATCTTAAAAAGCCTCACAAGAGAGGGTTCAATAATCTTGTACGAGTTGGTTTTTTGGCATCATGTATGACTTTTACCTAGATGCAGGAAAGCAATGCAGCACAGCTTTTTCTGTGGATTTTTCAGATCTGCAAAAGTTGGTTCAAGTTGTAGCCACTCTCTGTGCTAATCTTCTTCACCATTGCTACAATAGGCTGCTCTTTGACAACTGGTTCACAACACTTGCTGGTCTACATTGCCAACAAGGAATTTTTGCTTGTGGCTTGTGGTACCATCCTCCCAAATAAATAGGGAATGGTCCGTTGAAAAATGACACAAAGATCTGCAGGCATACAGCAGATGAGCAGTGGATTCCTGCTGTCAAATGGTTTGACAACAATGTTGCACATGTTGCCTCCAATTTCTGTTCTGTTGAACCATCAGGTTCCATCGAATGGTGGTTCCTGGCTGAAAAGCAAAGAAGATCAAACTCTTCCAGTTTGGAAGAATCCTGAGAGGAACTGTTTTCTCTGCTATTCAGGTGAAAGGCAACAAAATGTGATACAGAAAAAGATTTGAAAATCTATTTTCCAGGTGGCAACGTTAAAAGATATTGCACATTGAGATTCTGGTAATTGTTGTATCCATGGTTATAACCTTCTTTAAAAAGCATAATTCATTGTGAGGGAAATAAGCGTGTGTTCTCTCTGAAAAGGACTTCACAGAAAGGCAGACTTAATGGAAGATTGCCCAGATGCTGCCCTCCTGATCTGTTTATTCCATTCCTACATTACTATCATTTAGGAGGAAACTGAGGGTCAAAAAATGAGAATAACTCACAGAGAGTGACACAGGTGCTTTAGAGATTCTTGAGAAGCTGATATATTAACAATCAATTGATGAATATAGTAAATATCTATCCTCTTCAAGGACATAAACATAACATGTCATTAGCAACTACGATTCTAGGTTGTGAATGCCAGAAAAAAATTGGCGTGACCGACACCTCCCGAAGCATTGCAAAGATCGATTTCATATTAATTTGTACAAGCATTTGAAGAATACTGGTCAGTGAGTCCTTTCCAAGTTACAGTATTGTTGAAGAAGTTTTGTTTGAGCTTACATTCTAGTGTCGTTGTCATGTTTTGGTTACGATCATTGAGAAGCATGCTCACATTGGTTGATGTTCCCATGTAATACCAAACGTTAGCTGTGTGAGATTTCTACAGTCTGTCTCACATTAGTTGTTGGATATTCGACAGTCAGCGTGTTGGGCAATTACATCATGTTTGAGCCTGGCTCGCAAAAGACTTGTTTTGCAAAACAGTAACATATCATAGGATGGTTAAACTTGTCTGCAACTAAACATGGACTGTACATCCTAAAGAAATATGAGAGGTTGTTGTGCATTCGACTGAAGAAAAAACAGACAAATTGTCTGTATTTTGATTTTACATCAACTTTTTCTGTTTGATTGAATAAACCTCTTTGAGTTTACATGCAGTGCTTCTTTGTTCAAAGCTAGTCTCTTTGTTCATGCCACAAGGCCAAATCGGACAGATTGCCAAGATTTTTTGTCAGTGATGCAAATGTCATATCTACTTAATTCTGTTCAAAGGTGGACAAGCTTTGCACGTGTCAAGAGTTAGTGATTTTCACAACCATAAATTGACAGAGACCTTGTGTGCTCATTTGCAAAAATAAACAGTTTAGAAGAATCCTGAGAGGAACTGTTTTGTCTGCTAATCAGGTGAAAGGCAAGAAAATGTGATACTGCAAAAGATTTGAAAATCTATTGGCCAGGTGGCAACGCTAAAAGATATTGAAAATTCAGTATATGTTAGTTGTTGTATCAATGGCTGCAAACTTCTTTAAAAAGCATAATTTATTGCGAGGGAAAGAAGTGTGTGTTCTCTCTGAAAAGGACTTCACAAAAAGGCAGACTTTCTGGAAGATTGTCCAGATGCTGCCCTGGAAATGTGCTTATTCCTACATTACATCATTTAGGAGGGAAATGAGCGTTCAAAAATGAGAATAATTTACAAATAGTGGGAAGGCCGCTTGGAGATTCTTACGAAGCTTATATTAACAATCAATTGATGAATATATTAAATATCTATCCTCTTCAAGGACATAAACAAGCTACAATGATTCTAGGTTGTGAATGCCAGACAAAAATAGGCATGAACCACACCTCCCGAAGCATTGTAAAGATTGGCTTCATATTAATTTGTATAAGTATTTGAAGAATACTGGTCAGTGAGTGCTTTTCAAGTTACAGTATTGTTGAAGAAGTTTTGTTTGAGCTTACATTCTAGCGCTGTGTCATGCTTTGGTCAAGTCCATTGAGAGGCACGCTCACCTTGGTGATGTTCCCATGTAATACCAAATCTTTGCAACTACATCCTATGCAGACAACATTGGACACTGCATTGGACATTGCACAGGCATTTGTTGTATAGAATCAATTTCTAGACACAGATCATTTTGTAATACAGTCAAAGTTAGCTTGTTCAGCTCATCATTTGAGACCAAGTTCCGTGCACCATGGGTATTTACAGAAGTGATGGAACAGAGTCTTGTCGAGTATCTGTGTACCTGTTCCAAAATGTTTCACGGGCAAAGTCCACAAAATGCTCGTGACTTGGCCTACCAGTCAAATTGACAGAGATGAACGGGAAAATGCCTCAAAATCGGGAGGCAAAAAGAATGCAGGGCGCAATTGATTTACTGGCTTCATGAAAGGACATTCAACACTCTTGATCCGAAGTCCAGAGGCAATGTCGATGGCACGAGCGTCAGCGTTTAATCTGCACACTGTGGGTGCATCCTCTGAAAAGATGGAGTAGTTGATCACTGACCTGAAAGTAACCGGCAAAGACATTTACAATCTAGATGAATCTGGATTTACAACGGTGCAAAACACAACGAAAATAATAGCCAACCGAGGCATGAAGCAAGTCAGCCAAATCGTCAGCAGGAAACGAGGTGAACAGACAGCAGTCTGTGAAATCACTTCTGCCGGCAGAAAACAGTTTGCCCCCAGTTTTTGTGCTTCCACGTATAAATTTCAAAGAAATTTTTATGCATGGGGCACCAGAGGATTGATTTAGACTTTGCAATTCCTCTGGCTGGATGAAAGCTAGGCTGTTTGGAGAAGTGATCAAGCACATTGTCAATCACACTTGCTGCAGCAAAGATAACCCAATAATATCAACGATGGACAAGCCACCTGGACCAGGGGCATTGCAATTGGCAAAAGACAACGGCATTCGCGTGCTTACTTTGCCACCTCACACAAGCAACAAAACACAGCCGCTGGACCGAACTGTTTTTGGACTTGTCAAGGGCTTCTTTAACAAGGCAGCCACATCCTGGATGATGGACCATCCAGGAAAAGCCATCACAATGTATACTGTAGAAAAATCTGTGGGACAAGCATTGCCAAGGGGGCAACCCCAGAGAATGTCATACCTTGATTCCAGTGTACCGGCATTTGGCCATTTAACAGTGACATATTCACAGACAACATGTATATGTAAAAGTATTTACCCTCTGCAGTGACGGACTAGCCAGCCCCTGAACTGGCTAATGACACTGCAGAAGCTGGCCCTTTGAGGTCAATCCAAGGGAAGGTGAAGAACATATATCCACTCGAGACGTAGACGATGATTGTGTGTTGTTTATGGTAACGTGACTTGGTCAGCCATCCGCTAGTCCAGAGGAAGTCAGAGCCTTGCCAAAAGCATAACCAGGAGCTGAGAGCAATTGTGGAAGAAGGCGCAGAAAATCCATGGTGGCAACATCTACTCCCGAGATAAGCCGAATGGCCAAAGAATAGGAAAACGCCAAGAATGGGCGTCGACGAGCCACTTCAAGATCCGATCATTTGGGAAGCCTTCAAAGGAAGGGCCGACAGCTGACACTCCAGTCAAGGAAACGGGAACAACCATTGCGGCACAATTGCAGCCTGACCCTGAGAGTGTTACTGTTGGCGTTTTTGTTATTGTTAAGTTTGCACAGAAACGCCGTTTGCCCGTGCATGATGTTGGTGAAGTTGTTTAAATGGCAGATATCAAGGTAAAATAGATCTTTATAGTAAAGAAGGTGATTTGTTTTGTAAACCGTGCGAGCCTGACATTGGTTTTGTGACATTTTCAGACGTTATCAGCATTTTGCTGTCACCCACAATGCATGGTTGTACAGAGCGCACAATGGCAGGAGTTGGATTTAATTATAACTTTGACGATCTTAATATGCGTTATATGTCAGGTGGCAGTACAGTACAGATACTATGTTTTATAACGATATTACAGTTTTGTTTTATTAACAACAACTGGGCCATAGTGCTATTTGCAGTTTGCTTTGTAGGTGGCTGTGCTGACTTAAAATAGGCGTGGTCTGGTCAAGTGAGACGTCGATAGCGGCCTGCTTGCTTTCACTCATGCTGTATCCTGTGCCAATCATAGTAATCTGGGATGCTATATGAAGTGATGATATAGCGTGCAATCGACAGCTGCGTGTCAAATAACATGTTGTCACCTTGCACACCGCAGCATTGCACAACAACTCTGTGTATAATTGGCAAGTCACAGGATTGAGGAGGCAATAGTTCTCACCGTTGTTGTTGAAATTTTTGGTCACTGTATCTACATAAATAGTGCACCCTGCTATTCGTGATTGATATGACTGTAAAGCTCCAACTTGCAGCAGATGGAAAACCGCTTTTGTTTGTAAAGATGTTTCCTTTCTTGTGAACAAGGTCAGTTTTCTAGGCTCATTGATGTGTCACTTGCAGCATCGCAAAGTCTGGACCAGTACCGTTTCTACCGGTAATCACTTAATTCTTTATTGTTGTGTTTTGTGTTGCTTGTGTTGTTTGAGTACCAATGAGAGTTTACTTTAGTATTGTAGCAGCTGAGGAATACGCCTTGTCTTGTCTTAGCAGTGAGTCAGCAGGGATGGCCACAGCACCCTGAGCAAACAACGTGACAGCAGACAGAAACAAGCAGAGACGGCCCAGACGGCATTCAATTTTTGACAACAAGGAACAGATAACAAGTGCAGAATGAAACGACATCGCCGAATCACTAAAAAACATTGCAAGTGCCTCCGATGAAAAGCCTGCAATACAAGGAGAAGCTCCTGGACTCTGCGAACGCATTTTCTGGTTAGAGACAGCATTTACAGCCATCTTTTGGAATAAAATTTTACGAGCTGTCCAGAAAGTACGCATTAAGTTGCAAGACTCACAACTCGATCTGAACACAGCTGTCGACCTTTTGAGATCCTTGCAAGCAAATTTCGAAGCATTGGATAGCCAATTTGATTACCTAGAAGGAGAGGCCAAGGCACTGCCTGGGGCAGACGGTTATCGAGCAGAACGTAATGTGGATTGTTGACTCTCAGCAGGATGATTTTTATACGCGATGTGTTCCATCTCACTCTGAGCAAGCTCATAAGGCAAATAGCGAAACGTGAACACGCTTACAAAGACGTATGCAATGTATTTGGCTTCTTGACCAAAATCCACACATTGACGTCTGAGGAGCTACGGCAGTGCTGTGAAATTGTCAACGCCATATATCCTGCTGATTTAGACAGCTCTCTGTATCAAGAACTGCTTAGCTTTTCGGCATTTATTAAGCCTATGCCAGAGGATGCACAAACGCAGGAAGAATGGAGGAAAACACAAGAAAGACAGCCAAGTAAGCAATGAGGTATTCATGTTTACCATCATACATAACCAAGGGCTACTTGACGTTTTTCAGAATTTGGAAGTTACACTTCAGATGTATCTTTTGATGATGGTGAGGAACTGCAGTGGTGAATGATCCTTTTCAATGCTGAAGCTTATGAAGAATCACCTGTGGTCCACTATTTCACAAGAACAGGTGAATAATCTCTCCCTGATGAGCATTGAGCACGACCTGTTGCGCACAATGGATTCCATGGATGTGATTGCCGACTTCGCAAGCGCCAAGGCTAGAAGGAAGTCTCTTTAGTAACCATAACATTCATTCTTATTGTAAATAGCTTTCTAATTTGCTTACATTTTCTGCTGAGCAGATTGCGTTTGAGATCTTGCTTTATTCAGGTTTCAAAGCTACATTTTTTCTGTTAATGTTGTTATTAGTAAATTATCTTAGGCGATCCAGGATGACACTCTACAGAAACGCTATGCGGAGACAAACCATCCCGCTGGCGCTCCTACTCCGCCATTACCCGTCTGAACCCCGCCGACGCACCGTCGACCTCGAAGCACCTACCACCATCAATTCAGTGTCAATCTCCTCTGGGTGGGTCTCACCCAACGAGAGGCAATGGCCATGGCCCAGCAGAGGGACACATGGCGCAAAGCAGGAAATTCAATCTCTTACGCGTTAGGCATTTATTATAATCTGTATTTGTATTTGGTGATCACGTCTCGTTCCCTTGTGGAGCGTTTTGACGTTAAGAGAGAGAGATCTTGAGTTTGACAAAAGCACTAAAGTTGATTTGTTACATTATTCCTAGTATGGAGCAGAGACCTGTGGTCTTGACAGACTAGAAATAAGTCTTTTACATGAATCACAATGGACTGGGGAGTGATACTACTTGTTGTAGTGCTTGTTTACACTGTATGCTATCCTTCCTTGGGGAAGGAAAGGAGCAGGGGCGACTGAACAAATTACAATTTGGGGAAAATAGGCCCTTCTGAAAAAGTGTCTTCAATGTTTTGATTAATCTGATGCAAATAGTTATTTAAATTCCATGATGTAATGAGACATAGTAGAGCTTCGTAGAAATTGCTGTGATGTAAGTCTATTTTTGATTCGCAATCAATGTAAACAATAGGATTAGTTTGCTGCATCATGTTTAGTAGCATTCATAAGGCATCGGTTTTTGTACACTCATTAGTGTAAAGAACGCAACGTTCGAAACGACTTAAAGACTATCAACATTGATTCGCGTTGAAATAGAGTAACATTGGAAGAAATACGCGTGTTTGTTGTACCAGTGTCATTTACCGTCTTCGACAATTCCATACACTCAAAGGAAAATAGCTAGGAAGGAGAACTTAAGGAGAGCCTCTCAATTCTAGCGAGCCAGTTTCGAACTACACGTCGGGACAACGAAAGAACAAGAACAGATCAGATCTCACCTCAAAGAACAAGAATTAAAGGACGAAGAAATTTGTAAGCAAGATGGCCGATGATGCAGAAGCAACAAGACGAAGACTCGAACGATGAGCAAGGAACTTTGAGAAGGAATTGAAGACTTTGGAGCTTTTGGCCAGTAAAGAAAGCATCACGAAAGACATTCTGAATACCACACATGAACGATTGAATACGGAATTTGTCGAGATGGCAACAGCGGCGGAAGAATACATCAACTTTCTCGAAGACATCGAAGAATCCATCGAAGCAAGAACAGATTCCGCAAGAACACGCCTCGAAGAACCAACGTGCAAGGTTTGCGACATTTTACAATCAATCAAGGCAGACGAAGAAGAACATCACCAAGCTGAGTCGACGAAAGGACAACAATCACGAAGCGATGAACCACATGAACAAACCGAAGACGGAAAGACGGCCTCAGCCTGGTTTCCGATCAAGAGTAGCGTTGCCATGGGAGACAACCAGATGTCAACCAATAAGGACGGATGCGATGAAAAGGAAGAAGAAAGTAAACACATTCAAGATGAATTCAGCAAAGAAGAAGTGAAACAAGAAGAAGCAGATGCCAATGAAGATGAAGAACGAGAAGCACTGTGGAAAGAAAAAGGAAGACCAAACCAGAAGACCTGTCTATGGCAATCAGCATAAACGTGGTAAAAGAAATTTCAAAAACCGTTGCGGAAGCTGCAGCAGTTGCAGCTGTGAATGCAGTGAAAGCACGAGACTCACTAAGGAGCCCAACAAACAGTGCAAGCATTCGACTAGCTGGATTCAAGCCAAAAGCATGGAATGGAGATTACAAGGCATTCCCAACCTTCAAGAAACGATTCCTGTTGGCGATGAAGAACGCGGGTATTCACGATGACGATGTACAGCTGCAATGGCTAGAAAAGACAATCCCTGAGTCTTTTCATTCCATCATCGAAGGACGCTCGACGCTAGAAGAGGCATGGAAATCTATGAAGTTGGTCGTCACAGAGAACAAGATCTCAGGAGAATTGACGTGGAATTTCCGACGCCTCAAGCCACTGATAGACAAGGACAAGCAATCAATTCAGAACTTTGTGACAGCCATCTGAATTCACTGATGTATCTGAACGACTTTGGAAAAGCAAGTCGCATCAAAGACGAAGAACTCATAAAAGATCTTCAAAGAAAAACTGGAATTGACTTCAAAGATCAGATTGAAGATCAATTGGCGAAAGAGAACAGACTGGCAAAGAAGATGGGCATCAAAGAAGAAGAGTTGTCAGCAAGATACATTCTCAAATTCTTGGAAAGAAGAATGAAATCAATGGCGGGAAAAAGATCAGAAAAAAGAACCCAGAACATCACCAGAACTGGTCTACACATGACACAGCCAGAACTAAAGCAAAGGTCAAAAGCTTCAAAGGAATAAAGGAAGAAGACTGCCAACTTTGCAAAGAGCAGAAACACTCATTGGAAGAATGCCCCATCTTCAGAGAGCAGACAGTCACAGATAGAAGCACATACTGCAAACAGAAGGGCCATTGCTTCAGATGTCTGCAACGCAGCCACATCAAGCCTCAGTGTCCAAAGCAGATCAAATGTGCAAAGTGCTCTTGAAGTCATCATACCATATTGCACCGACCGACCTCAAATGAAGACAAATCAGCACCACCACCGACAGAAATGAAGACAGCATCGACCAATATGTTTGAAACCTCCTGATGCATATGACCAACCTGAAATCCATGCCTTAGCAGATGACGAGGAAGAAATTTGTCAACTGTTCATGTCCAGGGTATTGATAAAGATTTCAAATTGTAAAGCATACCAACATTCTAATTAATAGTTGCTGGTTTACTTGCCTACGTTTAACTGAACCCACCGAGCAGGCGATTTTCTTTGAAAATTTTTTGTTACCTTGCGGAATATCTATTAACCCTTTGCATGCTCCGGTCGCAAATCTGCGACCAAGGTTTGTTTTGACCTTCATGCTGCGGTCGCAGAATTGCGACGAAAAAATAGCCTCACTGTAATGCTTGATTTCCTTGCGAAAACAAGGGCAGCAATTTACATACGGGACTTTTTAAATTTGTTATGTAAAAGGTTTAAGCAATAGAAAAATATTGAGATGTTTGCATTCATGTTTTTCGAATTATTGGCCTGTGAAAGTTTGGGTCGTCTCGTTCTCACTGCGGCCTTGATGGATCCGAACTCAGTGGAATTCCGTGAGCTGTTTGGCAATTCTGACAGTGAAAATGAGATCTTTTATGGCTTTTCTTCTGATGAGGAAGACGGCAGTGACAACGAGAGTGAGTCTGAAGAAACAGAAGGGCAAGATCCTGTTGTTGGAGCTTACTTTTACTTGACTTGGCTGAAAAAGTTTGAAGAAGCGACCGGCCGAATATCGATCTTGGCGAAGAACCAACTGAGCTGGATATCTTCCAAACAGTCTTCAATGAGGATATCTTCGATCTGATGGTTGCTGAGACAAATAGATATGCTGCTCAGTCAATCAACATAATGAGGTCCAACGAAACATTGAGCGAGCACTCGCGTGCAAATCGCTGGTACAATGTAACCACAGCCGAGATGAAAGCTTGGTTGAGTATGCTGCTCTTCATGGGCATACTAAAGTTGGCACGCTATGCTCAGTATTGGAAGAAGGGATAGGTACTTGGCTTGCCTGGATTCAGAGAAATCATGTCCAGGGACAGATTTCTATTGATTTTACAATTTTTTCACTTGGCCAACAATGATAATAATGTCCCCGTTGCTGAAGCAAATCACGACCGCATGTTCAAACCGCGAGAATTTGTTAACAAAATTGTTCCGTGGTGGCAATCGGCCTACTATCCAGGCAGAGAGCTGGCTGTGGATGATTCTTTGATTGCCTAAAAGGGGAGAACCCAGTTCACACAGTACAAGCCAAGGAAGCCACACAAGTGGAGCAACAATGCTTGAACGCTAGCGGATCGCCGAACTGGCTATGTGTTCAATTGGGATATATATGGCGGCTGAGACAAGAATGCTGCTACGGAGGTGGGGCTCATCCACAGGGTTGTTATGGACTTGGTTCGACCTGTGATGAATCTTGGCCATCATATTTATATGGACAACTATTTTACCTCTCCGTAATTGTTTGATCAACTTGCTGTAAACCTCACTGGTGCGTGTGGAAATCTCAGATTGACCAGAAAAGGTGTGCCAGCTGAAGTGGCCGCCATGAAAAGGAAAAAAGGAGACCCAACAAAAACAACGCAAGATAGAAAGAAACTCTTTGTCAATTGCGACAGGTGAACATTCTATCTACCATTCACTGTGGCGATTCATTCCAGAAAAAAGTAAGGTGCAAGCCCAAGGCTGGAGTAAATGGTCAACCTTTTTGACTTGTCAGCAAAACGAAAGCGGTAGAGTTGTATACTCTTCACATGGGAGGAGTTGATCTCGCCGACCAAAAAGCCTCGTACTTTGTAAACCTTCACCGAAATTTGAAGTGGTGGAAAAGGCATTCTTTCATATGCTCGAGGTCGCTGTTGTGAATGTTTGTGTGATCCACAAGGCCCATTATCACCCAACTCGGTTTGATTCAACCCGTTTTCGCGAGCGCTTGGCCGAGCAACTGCTTGAAGGCTACGAAACGGAAAAATCAAGTCGTACTTAAAAATTAATTGTATAAGTCGATTTTTTACGTCTTAAAATGATGGTCAAAATAGTACTTGACTTATGCTCGGAGTCATCGATAAAACTAATCGAAATTCTACGAATTCTTTGTTTACATTGTAAAAAAGGCACTATTGTTGCCCGCGGCGTCGCAGGAGGGGAAAGAGCTATTGTTTGGTGAATCACAAAATAATAATAATTATTTCATGTCCTACAACAAACATTTTGGAAAGTATTCCTGTTTTTTTTGCTCTCGAGAATTGGAAAGGTTACTCTAGTCGGTCTTGAGGAAAGGGCAGCTATCTTTATCACGCCGCTGTTTGTTTAGGTTTGTTTTACGGCTTTTGAAATTCAACACCTATTTGTCATTCGAACCAGCTATTGTTCTGGGTGTAAAGGTCACACCATTATCATTTGAAGGGAAATTTATGTGGCTGTTCCTGAAGCGGAGAACGCATGTGTTCTTCGCGTTGTGTTCAACAGAGATGGAAAGAGATAATAAAGTCTGGCTCTGCTTTGACAACAATCATGATTCTCAGAACTGATAGTTGTCTCAGAGCAAATGGCTGGCTTACACTTGGTGGATATGAATGAGAATTAAAAAGAAACACGCCCTGTTGTGAAACATCGGAATTGAACATGTGTGAAGGAGATGTACAAACCGACGTCAATTTCCTACTCTTGCAAAAGTGGACCCTTTACTTGTGTATTATTTGTTTACTTCCTGGAACCCCAATAAAAGACGTTAAAATGCAACAGAAATAGGAGGAAAGCTTTCGTCATACATTCCACTGCTTCCCAACAAATTACGACTGATCATGCAAATACTTGTGGAGCGTTGTGTCCAGCGCCCAATTTTGCACTCGACTTGTACACAGACGTTAGTGTTTTTCTATCATTTTGCCTGAAAAAATAGGGGTCGACTTATACACGGCAAAATATTGTATTCAGCAACGCAGTGGGGTTCACTTGTCAACAATATAGATTGCTAAGGGTTAACTGTTTGTCCTTTGGAATTGAAGCAATGAGCTTTCCTACGATATCAGACTTATTAATTTTGAAAACGCTAGAGGAAGCTATGACCGAAAAAGCGAAAAGTGTCCCAAGTTACCCCGCCTTCCCTTACCGTCAGTTAGTTGAAGACGAAAATAGAACGATAGACATAGCAACACATTCTACATTAGAAAGCAAGATAACAATGCGTATTCTTTCAGCAGTCACTGAACAAAAAAATCAGCATCTATTTGTTAAATGAAGCATTGAAAACACGTAGTAGAAGATAACACTAGTTGGAATTCTTCTAGAATTCTACTTATCGGTTAATCTGCTATTTGAATCAGTTAATCAATTATGAAAATTCCATCACTGCTGCAGCGCTAATATAATTATGAACTAGCACAACATAGTCAATTGTACTTTTGGGGTAGACAACTAGACATGCACACATGCTTAGCAGGTCAACATCTTCAAACAAAGACAATAATGATGATTATCTAACTACAGTGAGACCTGTCTATAAGGGTCACTTTTGGGTCCTGACAAAAAAGACCTTTAAAGACAGGTGGCCTTTATGTCCAGGTTGGTTTCTATAGAAAGCATCATTTTAGGGTTATGAAGAGTGGCCTTTATAGTTATACACAGGTCGCTGCTCTATAGAGGTGGCTGCTAATACAGGTTTGACTGCGTCATTATGTAATCACTAACCTTACAATTGAGACTATTGACAGTCTCCTTCATTGTGACTTGATCGGACTTCTGCTGCACAAGCAATGTATACACTTTATACCTCCATTTCGTCAAGAGCTTGTCTGCTGAAGAAGAGTAACCATTGCCACCTGAGATCTCTTTCTCTTGTATCCTCATTACCTCCATAAGCGATGTTATTCTTGTGTTGAGAGCATCGTTGCTTGATTGCAGGGAAGAACAAGTTGCCTTCCAAGAAGATGCCTCGCTTTGTGCTTCCTCTGACTCGCGTTGCAAAGCTTCCAAGTTTGTTGCTGACAAATTGTTTCCAATGTACATCCGAAGGCTTTCACTTACATTCTGAGCTTCTGTGAGTTCTTTGCTTAGTTCCTTAATTTTGGCTGTAAGAAAATAGTTTATTACCATGTATCAGTCAAATCTATTGTACCAAACTAGTTGCTTAAAATGCAACCATGGCTTACGTTCCAGTGCTGTTTTAATGTGCATTGAATGTGGCCGTTCTAGGAGAGCAACAACATAAAAAAAAATGTTTCAGAACCTGGCCATGGTGACCGTTATAGCAGGTTTTGACTGTAGTTCATTTCATGTATAATTAACATCAATTGTAATATACTCACTATTAGAGTGACATGCTATTCATTGCATTTATATAAACTCAATCAAAGAATTACATTTACAACAAACCCTAGCTTTTAGCAGGCCTAGTCAAATGCTGTAAACAGTAGTCCTACTGCAACTTTGGGTTCAAATAGCCTTTAGTTTCCTGACTGTTACTCTTGCAATAAATCGGTACTTAATGGGGAACAACACCAATTCCGGTTAAGCTTCGCCCACACTTGACAATAAATTGAGCAGATTAGTTGCAGAAAAGTCGTGACTCCGTGAGAACCTGGGATTTCCGTGCAATTGTCACATTTGGACAATGTGGGCAATAATTGTACAGTCTAACCCCGTTAATATCACCTCGGTTAATATCACAACCTGCTTAATATCACTTCAGTTGGATAATCAAACTCTGTCAAAATCAACTATTTCAACCCGCTTAATATCACGACCCGCTTATTATCGCAATTTTTGACCGGAAAATCATAGTGATATTAACGAGGTTTCACTGTACTAGAGTTATCTAAGAGAAAAAGAGAACGTCTTAAATTTAAACCGATTTTGTCCAACTCGACCGTTGCCATCTGGGTAAATGGGGTGTGACTCTATTGTATTGGAGCTAGGGTATAAAGTCTATTGTATTAATTTTTATCATCCAATTGGAGAGTAGGGTCACATTTGCAACAATCCCAGCAAGCCCATTGAAATTAAGAATAAAAGTATTATATTAATTGCCTTGCAATGGCACGCAAGAAAGCAAGTGTAAAGTATCGCTGCCAAACATTGTCGAAAAATTGTCTAAATCTGTGTAAACTTCTTTCTGGAAATCGACAGAAACCTTACTCGATCAATTGGACCAATTAATCATTGCCGTTAAACTTTTAAAAGGGAACAAATACTAACCACACTGTATAGTTGATTCTTTCCGCTGCGCTTCTAGTTTTGCCTCGTAGAGTTCATGCTTTTCGGAATATATCTCCAGCCTATTTTCTAGTTCTTTTTTATGATCTTTGTCCTGTAAGGTAAGCAATTCTTCCTTTTCACATACAGCTGTGTATGCATCAGCTTTTATTTGACATATAGCTTGCTCAAGCTCAGTGTTAACAATGTTCTTGTCTTCTAATTCTGCTTTGAGAGCAGTCAACTCATTGTTAACTGATTTCACTTGGCACTTCAAGTCCTCCGTAAAGGAAGTTAGACCATCGTTTGCAAATCTTAGTTTGTTGCATTCTTGACTACTGTTCTGTTTTAATTCTGCCAGTATTTGCAAGTGCTCTTTTTCTATGTCTTTAATAATGGTCTCTTTTGATGTTTCTGCTTCCCTTATGTTCGTTTTAAGATGGAGCTTTTCTTTTTCTAGCCTGTCTACAGCCAATGATTTATTTCTCAAGTCCAACAACATCTCTCTAACTTTACGATTATATTCGTCTTTTTCAACTTTTTTTTCTCTTTGGATTTCTCTGTTTTGTGCCAATACTTCATTTAATTGCCTCTCCTTCTTCTCAATCTCGGTCCTGTACCAGTCTTTCACAGCACCAATTTCTCTCATCCCCAACACTTCCCTGAAACGCATAGCATCTTCTCGCTCTTGCAACTCTCTCTCCAACCGTTCACTTCTCCGTCTCACGCGATTATCTGTGTCTAAACAACCAATAAGCTTCTTGTTAATTGTCGTAAACTCATCTCGCAAACTGTTCGAGCCTTCGTTTGTAGCGTCAAAGTGTCTCGAAGGTTCCGTGCCTGAAGCAAGTCTGTCCTCCTGAAATCCTGGGAGGGTCTCTGTGGCGACTGAATGCTGCATAGGTTTGTCAATAGATTCTTGAAAAATCAAATGCCTTTCACTCTTTGGAGATTTCTGTGGTGAGCTCTGAACCTTAGACGAAAGCGACGATGGATCATCATGACTAGAAAGCAGCAACGGTTCCTCAGGTAAAAACATGGAAGGAGGTACAAGCGTTGCTGCATCCATGGTTCTCTCCAGCCCAGAAGGTGCACATTCAAATTGTGCAGGAGTGCTTAGCCTTGAATGAGGAAAGCCTGCCGCCATAACTTAAGCTCTCAGATAAAATGGAATACAGTAACTATTACGATGCTATGGCAGCTAGTCAGCTACTGCCTCGGTGAACGCCATGTTGTTTTTGATAGCAAAAGAGCAGCAACAATATTGAAGCGGAGTAGGGGACTGGATTTGGTCGCCAATGCGCCAAACCGGATAACCGATGCAGATGCAGTGCAGCACAGCATGGAAACATTAGGAAATCACAGGCTTTCACAGCTATAATTTAATTTAATAAAGCAAGGCATTCCTAACTCATAAGTCAGATTTATGGAAAAATCACAAAAATTGTGCTTGCAAAAGCACTTATGTATGATGTTATCAAAGATGATGTAAATGCGAACCTACCAGTAACAATAATATTATTCAAGAAAATATCTGAGATATATTGATCTACTTTTTGTGGCATCATTTTTTAGCAGGTATTGGCAGAGTTCATTGAACTTCATTCCGACCTGCTAACCACTATTCCACAATAGCGAAGCAGGGGCAGCGTTTTCTCTGCTCAATTGAAGGGCTGACATCATCATTGCCCCACAATGGGGAAGGGGGCGCAATCCCCAAGAAAGATTTTCTGTTATACCAACAGGCGATTGATTTCACCATGGATTAACAGATTCAGACAAACAATGAAGTAATCACATTCATTTTCACTGGATGTTCAGTTTTACTGACAGACATGTTTTGCAAAACTATTAGGCCTATAGGTATATTTTGAAATGTTCGAGGTTTCAGCTACGGAATAACCGCCAGCCTAAATTTGGGGGATTGCAACCCCATTCCCTCATATTCGTTGCTATCAGGCAAAGGGCTCGTCATTTCTAATACAAACAGCAGGAAAGAAAACAACAGAAAATAAGAACACATTAACATATGGATAGTTTAATATATACACAGTAAAATGTTAAGCAGTTACGGCTTCTCTTTCAGCGAGAAATAACACCGCATGCAGCGCTAAATAACATAATGACAAAGGGGAATAATTTGACAGAGTAAATACTTATGAGCCACGCAACAACGGGGCGACTACAAGGGTTAAGATTAGCCTAGAACATAATTCTCCATTATCAACAGGTTAAAATAAAATGTACAGTGGCTTTATGAAATCCACAGCAATTATTGAGAAGACGACATGCTAGGAAAGCAGCCATGGGTGAGATTCTACGGATTCTTTGTTTCGATCACCATAATCATACACTAATTCTTCTCCTTGTTCAATGTCCCTAGCCGCAACAAGTATCAAATGAGGATGATCTTTGATAGGAAATATCTGTGTGCAGACGTTTGATTTGCTCTTGCTGTGGTTCAGGAGTCGTCCAAGTCGGCCCGATTCCGCTGTTGCATCAACACTAAAGTCAAACAAAATCATTCCAAGGATGACAATGGCTAAACTTGGTTTCAGATGCAAATGTGGCACAATGACAAATCATTTGCAGACAATCATGAAAGGTTGTGTATACCCCACAATGTATCTATTTCAATTTTGAAGAATTGCAGCAATGATATAGCGAACAAAGCAGTGAAAATTGGTGGATCTGCATTCTACTCTTGGTACCAATTAAATAACAAAATAGAGATATATTCTTGTCCCAATAAAAAATCTTATCTGTGTGGAACACTACCATAGCAAGTACCTATGTATATATATTTTTTATTATAAGAAGCAAGGTGTTTGCATAATATAAACAGCTGTTGAATATACAGTATCTATATAGTATATACTTTAAAGTTGTGTAGGGGTACTGATAAATCAGGACTTTGTAAATGCTTCACTGTAAGTGGCCCTTACACTGTACCTGAGTTGCGTATTATAAGCTGTGTAAACACTAATATGCTTACCAATATTTCTTTCCCTTGTAATTGAAGAAGTACATGTAGCAACCAACTTCTGGTGTTTGCGTGTAGGTGACCTCCTTCTGCTTTGCAACATCATAATCAAGCAGGTCGCCATAGTATTCACATATCAACTCTCCTCGTTTGAAGTTCTTGCCAGCAAAGACCGCTCGACCTTTATTCTCGGTCTCGCGAACCTTTCAAAGAAAAATTAACAAAGAAACTAGATTTACATAGCCTAAGCAGAAATGGATTCTAGGGCAATGTAGACTAACAGTGATAAGCCACATAGCTAAAGATCTCTATTACACATTTCTGTGTTGTACAATCGGGGCTTTGGGGCCCTACGATTGTCAGTTTGCAGGATCGCCAACCCCAAGCAACCAACAGCTGTTGAATATTTCAAAGAAGAACCAATGTCTACTGCCAAGAGTTGTTGTGCAACTTGCATGCGACGTGATGTTTAACCCTCACAGCATTTGGCTAACAATTTTTGCATATTTGATCATGGCTTGTAATATCAAAAACTGTTAGGTGCGTGGCAATCAGCGTGCCTTGTTTCATTGAGGCATGCAATAATATTTTGTGGAAAGAAAGCAAGCTACAATGCAATTGCTGCTGCTAGGGCCAGATACTTATAAAACCGGGGCCATATATTTATTCTGGGAAGTGGAAATTAATTACTCTGTTTCGCTTCCGAAATTTGTCTGCATTTCCCCGTTTTCTTATAAAATCCCAACAGCTAAGCTGAATGATCACAAGAAGAATTTCACATTGCTGGTTTCTTACGATACCATCAAGAATGTATGGTCAAGGGAAACATCTACGATGATCAGCTTTGCACTTGAGTTTATTGGCACGGCGTATGTTGATGTCAGATTTCTCATGTCTCCTCTCCAATGCTGTTATGCCTTCAGCAAATTTACTGTTTGGTTTATTTCTACTACATGTAGGCCTACTGTTGCCTCAAAAGGTCCAAACAGTTTACCTCCAAGTCCTTCTCTTCTCCCATCGTAATTTGCTTCTCCATAGTTAACTGAAGCTCCTTCTGCAAAGAAAAAATCAACAAAACAATCAACGCAATTATCGTGTCGATTGATTTCTGTAAGTGCTGATTGATAATTAGCCATTACATCTACCCTAAAGTCGTTCGTACCAGAGCAATACCGTGTCGTGAGACTTAACACAGATCAAACGAAAGATAGAGTTGTTTACACAATTATAATTATATCAATCAAATCACATGACTTATATGATATTGATGATATTAAGTTCACACTACGGGCCTCGGGTCAGCCACGTCCATGCTAATTGCGATTACAGGGAAACCTGTCTATAAAGGTCACCTTTGAGATCTGAGGAAAACGACCTCTATAGACAGGTGGTCTTTCTTTCCAGGTTTATTTCTATAGAAAGTATCATTGTGGGGTTACGAAGAGTGGCCTTTATACACAGGTGGCTGCTCTATATAGGTGGCGGCTAATACATATTTCAAGCGTCAATGATAATGACACTTTGAACAATACATGTCAGGCTGAAATGCAGCACGGATGCATTTCTTCGACCATGCCGTACGTCGTCGGGATAACACCTTCAACTCCCCAACAGTTTATTCACATCGGCCCGAAATTTTTGCGTGACGACACATTTTTGGTCGAAATTTTGAGCCTCTGTAAACGTTCCTTGATTCTACATCTTTATCCTTGCAATGCAAAAAATTAGAATGGTTAAGCTACAAAATGAGCTACTTCAAGAAGGAATAGTGGTGAGCATGGGCAAAAATAAATTGTCCAACTCGCTGTGGCCTTCCTTATAACTATTGAAAGGATGTACCAACATCAAGTATTACTTAACCCGTTGAGCCCCAGATACGGTTTATCCCGTAGCCCGTTTCACTTAGCCTCGGTCCCGGATACGGTCTATTCCGTATCCC
>OFHS01001533.1:5052-25324 GCA_900245855.1 Calvadosia cruxmelitensis
TGCCAAGCACCAACTCCAACGCTCATCTGTGGCTATGAGTTTAACAGGAATTAAGGCAAATAAAGACATGCATTTCTCGGACTTTCCCCTGTGTTTACCAATGGCACATTCAGCCAGTCAATAATAAAGTAGGCCTTAAACAAACATGGTTACAATGATCACCTTTTGCTTCTACCAATTTCTTCTTCCAAGATTCTACGTCGTCTTTTCCCTTGTCAACACTGCAGAGCAAAATGGGAAGTTAAAAATGATCAGTATAATTTGCTTTCATAGTAAATAACATGCTCAAACAATTTAGGTACATAACAGATGATTTTCTAGAAAATATTCCAAACTTCTCCTTGATTTGGATTAGAACTCACTCATAATTAGATTTCAACATTGTAAACATATTGTGATAAAAATAGACCTTCCTGCATTTCATGCTGTTTTCCAAATGTCTTTGCATTCAAACTCTTTGTACTAAGTAAACGTTACAGGAAATCATTGTAATTCCACAGTTTGCATTAACTTGGGTAACAAGGGAAACATTTGATAGACACAGAATTCAACTTTTTGAATGTTACCTTATAGGGCAGCCCTGTTGCAGGGACTAGCTACGTTGGAAACACATGTGTCCTTGGACCAGCATAAGAAATGGGCAGCTATTCCTTTTCTCTGTCAACTTACTGATGTCTATCTCAAAAGAACAACTATTGAGATTCATTCGCACCTCTGACACATTCATCTCACTACAATGAGTTTCTTTTAATGTAAGTTTTGAACTAAGTCTCTTTCTTAGTCTTTACATCCCTGACTAGCAACAAATTTAGGCCTACCGCTTAATCGCTTGGGCCAGCTCTCTTTCGAGTTCTTTGACTTTTGTTTCCAGAGATTTGATGTGTATGACATGGTGTGCTGATGATTGCAACGCACTGCTTGAATCACTCTGAGAACAAAAAAAAAGCATAATTCACAGAACACGGAAATTCAGAAAATTATGGGTAAGCTATAACATCAGCTATAACCAAATTATATTCAAAACAGCGCGGTGCGATGATGACTGTCCAGGTGGAAATAGCATCCGACGATCACCAGCACCATTGCCACGACCATTGCCCAAGGCAGTGCCGTTTTAACCGTCAAGAGGGCCTAAAGCTTTTTATCCAAGGGGGCCTAATTTTGAACCATCAAATAGCCAAACACTTACTATTGTTAAATTGTTCACCCACTGGCGTATTGAAGATGTAGCTTTTGCCCACAAACAGCAAATTAGGAAAAATTAACTCAGTAGCACTCTGCAGTTGATTGCGCACTTCACTAGATTTCAACGTACTGTAAATTGAACTGACATTGAGAAGGGCCTATCCAAATTGAGGGCCTAAAGCACGTGCTTTGAGTGCCTCCTGGTTAAAATGGCCCTGGCTAAAGGTCAACATGTTGAGAGAAAATTGCCTCGTCGTTGTCATGGGTCTAAATAGGTATGCGCTGATTGGCTGAATCAGTGCAGGTATTGACCCAAATGGTTGCAATTGACCAACATACTAATGGTGTGGCCAGGCTTTACATCAGCACTCATCCCTGAATTCATGGGTTCAAATATGCTGGAGGTAGCCGGCAACTAGTGAAAATTGGAACATTTTTCTACAATATTCAGGTGAAAAATCTTTGTTGGTAAAAATGCAGTCACTATAACTGGTTGGTATAATAAGTACTAAATTAGCAACCCAATTACAAAAGTTCAAAAGTTGTAAGCAACATTTATTGGGTCGTGAATAACATACAAAATTTAGCAACATAGAATCTGATCAATGTGACGATGTTTTGGCGAGGAGGACCTGGATTGCAGTGTAAAGACAACAAAGAACAATTCACATGACCCGGTCTTATTGAGAATAATTATTACGGCAGACCACAATGTTGACGAATAAGTGGAAAACAGACAGAGGAATGCATGATGTGGACCGCTAAACATCTCATTGGAATTAAGATGCCGTTTAAAGTGCTCAAAATAAAACAACCCATACAGTCAAACCTGTATTAGCGGCCACCTCTATAGAGCAGCCACCTGTGTATAAAGGCCATTCTTCATAACCCAAAATGACACTTTCTATAGAAATCAACCTGGACAGAAAAGCCACCTGCCTATAACGGTCATTTTCCTCACGTCCAAAAGGTGACTATTATAGCCAGGTTTCACTGCACCAGATATCGGGACAATCGACATTAAAAGTTGCAAATCTAATTGAATTTTCTAATTTTGAGACCTCATTATATATTTTATGATTTAAAAAAAATCCAATCGCCCTGAATGACAAAGGAATTGGTCTAGGATGTAGGCAGCTAAACACAGTGCCGGATTAACCAGTAGGCGCTGAAGGCGGCCGCCTAAGGCCCCGTGAAAATTTAACAAAAATAGGGCCCCGAGAAATTGAAAAAAATAATAATAATTTTCACCTATAATGTGTTTTACTACGGTTAGCTTGTTTCTGAATGCAAAGTTCTTTCATTAAAGCTAATTGCAGGCTATTTCACTGCAGTCCTGTTCCACTTCAAAGTCGCATTTGGTCTTTTGTGTTTCTCTGCGGCCTAATAATGAGCCAGTTCAAGAGGTACAAAGAAATAACAGTACATTGGCAGGGTGGTTGTAGTTTTGCGACTTTTGTTTCAAGATCTTCCAAAAGTACCAGCGTTATCTGAACCAAGATCAGAACTTGTTTCTGCCCTTATCCTCCTCGTTCAACGCAGCAGCGAGGAGCACGTGTTTTGACCGTTTCACGCACAGCCGCTCACATGAATTTCCCATCAAAAGATAATGGGTGTGACCTTTACACCCAGAACAATAGCTGGTTCAAATGACGAATACGTGTTGAATTTCAAAAGCCGTAAAACCAATGTAAACAAACAGTAACGCGACGGAATTGTTGCCGGCTTCTCAAGATTTGCAACTTTTTCAAAGTGCAATCAAATGTGCAGGCAAGACAGATGAGGGAGGCAATTCCATAGAAAATTACAATAAAAATAAATAAGTTAAACTGTGTTACATGCGTCCATGGAACAACACACCATCTAGTGAATGCGACCAGCCCCGTGCTAATGCATTTTGCAGCTCAACACAGGCCAAGATAGCATGAGTCTGTGAAGCGGAAAACAAATGATTAAATCATGACTTTGATTAAACCCAGAGACAGCAAGCACACTTTTGTTTTGGTTATTTTAAATTTTTTAGGGCCCCATAAATATTCTCCGCCTAAGGCCCCGGAAAAGGTTAATCCGGCACTGGCTAAACACCTCATATGGAGATGCTGTTTAATGATTAGAACAGCAATAGTTTGTCAGTCTACCTGCAGGTCTTCCAATTTCTTTGAAAGTGAGCTGTTTTGTGACTCCGCAACGGTACATTTCCATTCCAGTTGATGAATTCTCTGAAAAAAACATGACAAATACAGTCACTTTGACATTAGGGACTACTTCTTGCTAAGAACCAATTAATCATGTCGAACCTGGATTAGGGATGTCTGAGAAAACATGCAATTCTATCACTTTGATAAAGTTAAACTCATCGCCATTGGTGAAAGTATTTGTCTAGGTGCTTGGTTGGTGACAGTTATCACATTGTAATCACCATGCTAGGACGCGATCATTAGGTAGCGAAGCTACGGAATCTGTCCCACAACCAAGCACCAGTTAAACTGATAAGCAGCAGAAGGATAACACTACAATCAGTAAAGGAGTGGGTGGGTGGGCAATCAATTGCATCCAGGATATTCCATCTACACCAAGGCGTCATGAAAATTGATTACACTAAACTAGCTACCTATCACTACTTGTAACTGCAATGCGCAAGGTCAAATGCAAAGAAAAAGGTCAAATCCAAAATGTAAGGTACAATGCAAAGCCTAAGGTAAAATACAAGTGCAAGGTTGATTTTTGAAACATAGGCTAATGTAAGTAATGTTTGCGTCTGTCTAGCGATGTAGCTGGTGCAAGACTAATTGACTTTTTGCATGGCATTAAGGCTGGCAAAGATCGTCCGAGGTTCACATGATGACCACGTAAACCTATCAGCACGGCTCTTAGTATGAACGGATAACAAGAGAAGGCTGTTCCAATTGGTTCATGCATCATGTCTTTGAGTTTAACTGTGCCTAAACAGTATTTAGCCAGTATGTAATACAGCCGTCATCGCTTAATAAAACAAGGCATTTTATAAATTTTCTTTGTAAGCTTTCTCCCAGAAAAGGATGCCTTGAGCGTTCAATAATACCCTGCACTTGATAAACTAAATCAATGCAGCCAAGATAATATTTTTAACCACTGTAGTGGATAAAGCTATCAGAACTTCTAATAACAGAGACTGAAAAACGAAATGGTTGTCACCAAAACAGAGTAAATAAATACCTGTTGCATTAAGTATCTTTTACAGTAATCAATGACTGACATGTGAGTATGTTTGCAGCCGAGGAAAAATCCATACAACAAGAACACAACTTTTTCAACCTTCATATACTCATTGCTTGATCATTTCATTATTGAGTTGTAATGATGCAGATTCGCAAATGGTGCTCTTACCTTTTTGAGTGGCTCGCACGTTTGCTGAGCTTTCTGGAGCTGCAATCTCAGAGACCCAGTTTCTCTGCAAGTCAAAAATAAACACTTTACCTGTTGTCAATCGATAAGTTATACCAGAAGGTCTTGAAGACGGGCAATGAGAATCACAAGAGTCAAATTACATCATGGGTGGCTAATGAAGCCTGCTACTTACCCAAAACAACGTTGCAGTTTGTCGCGAAGATCGACAACGAGAGTCTTCTGTGTTTCAATCTGTGTGACCAGTCAAGGCACTCACAACACACACACAGTTCAACACATTTGGCAGATGAGAAATGTTACACACATTGCCCTCTGGTTAATACTTGATCACCAGCCTCATTCTGGTGAACCTGAACAGGCGCAACGCTAAGTACATCAGAAGTCAAACCAGATTACAATAGTTCATTTCTAGACGCTGTGATCTTCCACGATGTATGCAATCAATTTATAACAGCTATGACCAACAATGTCTTTTACTTGGAGGTGGATTGATCGGATTTGCTTGACAATCTAGACATCCACCGCCCTGTCAACTTTACCATAGTCTCCATGCGTCACTTTACAGCTGAATAATGATCACAATACAATTTCTATCTATCTCCACTTTTTAGAGGACATTTGGACTTGCCTCGTGATGTATTGATTTACTGTTTCTGATGATCTCTTAATTGATCGATATTGTTCTGTAATTACTGTGTCTTAATTGTCTTTAAAGAAGAATTAAGTGCAGTGCCCTAAATTAGCTGCCTCGTAATTGTATCTGTCACGTCACCGTTTGTACCATAATTGTAAGTGACAATTTCAACATATTAATCTGCGCATGCGCTAACTAACAACATTACATCATCTTACGTGCGTCGTTACTCGAAGCCTCAGTTGGCAATATCAATAGTGGATGCAACAAGTAAACATCAAAGTCAACAGTTGGACACACGGTATGAACATTCTAATTTGTTAATAATGCTATCAATTAATAGTTATCGCATTATAATCAAGTAGTTAACTAATTTGTGTACATATTTGCTCATTTGCAGTTTAAAACCAGTAGAAAACAAAGATCACTTGTGTCTTGTTTGGTTCGTCTGCATAACAAACTGTGTCTGGATAGTCATCACATCCCCTAATGTCTCACTGACAGTTACAATAATATAATATGTTTTTGTGAAAGATATTAGTATTGTGGATTTGCAGCACTCAGCCTGGTTGTGACGTGTGTATTATACGGTCACTACAACATGAGGTCGCATACGCATACAAATAATCGTAACATGAGGTCGCATATAAAAGTTGGTCGTTTACGACATGAGGTCTCTCTTACGCCAGGTAGTCTCTTACGACAGGTGGTTGGTAATACATGTTGGATTGAATCAAATTCATCTTGTTGAGCAAAATAAACATTCTGAAAAAGATATCATTGCACTTCTTCTGATATGCCCTTATAAGTTCACTGCAAAGAAAAGACAGAAAAATTAGAAAAACGATAAGCAAGTAACATGTACAAAGTCAAAATATGTTAACGATCAATAACAACAACCTGTCTATAAACTGGTTCACTAATTAACATCATGTCTAATGGCAAAGGCGTTGTTTTTTTATGTGGGGGCCGAATAAGCAAACACCTTGCGTCGTTACCCTCACCAATGGATTGCAGCATTGAGGCTAGAATAAGTAGCAGTGTAATAAGTGTTGAATATTCAGTAACTTTCGTTTTTCATGATAAGCATGTTGTCACAGCAGCGCATAAGTTTGATAACTGCATTTGGGTCCTCGAAATACAAAACCATATACCGTAATAGTCACAACGAATGAAATATGTCGACTGCTGTAGTGACCATAAAATTACACATGACCATGAATATATTTCACAAGAGCACAAGATTACAGCACAAAAGATCATGTGACATATACGATTACGATGCAGCCAATCAGGGCACTACATGCACCAGCAGTCAATCGCACAACGCAAGTGGTTCCAACACTGCCCGCCTATTCGTGGTGGAACTATCGTCACAACACCAGGACGCAAACCTCAGCAGTCTACTACTACTGCTAGCAGGAGACGTAGAGGAGAACCCTGGGCAACACCAAATTTTCAAAAACGCAAGTTTGGTCACCAGATGAACAATTGAACATTGGCCAATTATGGTGCAAAACTCAACTTGGACGGATCTGAACCAGCATCCCCTGGCTTCAGGGTCCAGTGTCTTACCCTATTAGACCCTCATGATCACAATGTATACACTGCCTTCTACAGATCTTGTAAACATGTATTAACCAGCCCAAATGTTTGATTAACCGATGCATCAGGCCCAGATTCACTACCAGGTTTTACCAAGCAGCTTCTTTCACCTAAAGAGGTGTTTAGAAATTATGCTACAAAAATTGGGACCACAAAGATTTGTTCATATAATGATTTTGCATTGCTACAGAACTCAGGCACTGACTCACTCTGTTGAGATGATTTTTTCTTTCAGTAACTTGAAGTTGTACTCTGATTGGTTTGATGGACTGATCCGGCTGCTGGTTTCCCTAAAAATAAAACAATATACATAGAGAATTAGAGATAGATTAATTGATGGTTTCAATGCACCACTATGGTGATATACAGGGTGGAACAAAGTTTGAAACCTTCCGCGAGCCAACATGTTCCCCCCAATAACTTCAGAAAAAATTTTCTCCTGATAATAGGTTCGATTTCTAATATTGCTTCACTGAGGTTTGACCCAACAATCAACGATGTTCGTTACTTTACTCTAAGTTTAAAAAGAGTCACGGACTTTTGGAGAGTGAAGTACTTTTTACTTGTAACAAAGTAGTTTTCAGGTAAAAATATTTACTGTTTACTTCTTTACTTTCAATGTCCTTCGAAAAATATTTGTTTTTTCCTTTTGCAAACAGATTAAAGAAGCAGCAGCAATCTCTGTGGGGCGTCTGTTTGTTTACATTGGTTTTAGGGCTTTTGTAATTCAACACCTCATAGTATTCGTCATTCGAACCAGCTATTATTCTAGGTGTAAAGGTCACATCCATTATCTTTTGATGGGAAATTCATGTGAGCGGCTTTGAATATCAAAACATGTGCTCCCCGCGCTCCGTAGAGCAAAAGTGAAGAGAGAAATTGCTTCCAATAACACTGCTACTTTTGGAAATTCTGAAGTATAATTCGAAAATTTAGCCACTCTACTATTTTACTATTGTTTCTCGGTTGCTTTGTCAGAGTCTGACTCAAAACAACATTTACGATACTCACGACCCCTCGATTGTCGACTCTGCTCATTTGTTATCAATGTCAAAGCTGCTTTCCCTGATTTGAAGTTACTGTGACCAGCAGATTAGCGGTGTAAACAACAAGACGAGTTTGAGTCTCGGTATTTCGTGTTTACACTAGGATTTTCCGAAGGCAGCTGTGATCATAAAATAATGAATTGCTTTGTTGAGTAAATGGACTTTGCGAGTCTTAGGAATTTTCTCTCTGCCTTCCGCGAACTAGGTTTGCGGGTTCAGGCACTTTGTGCCACCCTGCCAATATATGCATCTATGATTTGCAGCGCAAATTATAACGTAGACCTATAGTGTTATATCTCGGCTCGCTGTTGTGGGCTCACCATGAAAAGTTGGTAGCAGGTAGGCAGATCGTTTGTCTACATGCTGCATATTTAAAATTAGGAAAAAGAGCGGGGCACTGAGGTCTACGGCCTGCTGAAATTAAAACTTGATTTTTAACATAGCATCAAGCATTATTTATATCGATAATAACCCAATAAATGAGTCGAATTAGCGTCTTGAAGACTTTTTTCTGATATTTGAGTAATTGTAGCGCGCACGTAGCCAAAGTTTCAAACACATTTATGACTGGAAATAGCACGTCTTCACAACATTTTTCCTAAAATTGCACGAGAGAGGTGGTACTTACAGGAAGGTCTCCCAAAATGAAAAAGTTTATAGCAAAAAGTGCAGCGACCGGTATTGTAATATCAAATTAATAATTATGTAAATACAAAGATAGACACAAGTATACTATATCATATGCAAGTTGTACAGTATCAACACGCGAGCGACATTACTTGGCCAGGCTACTTGCTACTACAGTTGTTCAAGCCTCACGAAAACAGCAGTCAGCTGAGTCAGGTCGACAATAATTTTGTGGGAATAGCGATCAGAAAAACCAAGACTTTGCCAAAACAGTCAGGAAATAGGAATAACCTGACAAGTGTTGTCGCTCAAGGCCTCAAGGCAGCGCAACGAACATGTGCTTTGACGAAAAACTGATGTAAACAAACAGCCATGTGAGCGGCGTGCATGACAAAGATAGCAGCAAGATGTTAATTGTTCTACGACCAAAAGATTTACGTAAAGCGTCGCCTTATTCGATTTTGAACCAATCAAATCCCAAGAAAGAGCCAGAAATTTGACAGTACCCATGTCAAGTAAAAAAGCCATGTCCATTGTCTTCCATTTATGTCAGTTGTAAAAGCCTCTGACTGTCATCCAATCAGCTGGTACAGCAGTGTGATTGATCAGTGATACACGGCTGCTGTGACACAAGCTTAGCCGCATAAGTGCCTATCTTTACGTCACTGTCGAAGCTCTCAGCTTGCGGCCTGCGCTGCAGGTTTGTCACGAAACAGAGAACTGCAGCCAAGAGCGAAATTAAGGTATTACATCATTTCACGGCAGAAGATACGTATGTCATGTCATGAGCAATAGCAGATCCCCCTGTGTCCGCCCCTGAAATTATCTGCCTGACTGTCTGACAGACTACCACCAACATCTATCAAGGTTGGAAAGTAAACAGCTCATAGGCATATGCTCGGTCTAATCATTAATGCATAAGCGTTCTCAATCCAACAAGCAAAATGAAAGTGGAGTTATAATAATAGGCCTTAGGCCTATTAGGCTATTACGTTGTACTGAGTCCTACAACACTAATTAACAAATAGATCAATACAAAAGTTTCCGGCTTCTCGTGCTTCTTCATAAACAGCGATATCTATTGGTAAGGTAGCTAATGACTAAGGAGACAGTGGAGACTAATGGGGAAGCAATGATCTACAATTGATTGCAAATGCAAGACGGTGTCACGGTGACAATCAATCAATCAATCATCATTTATTCTGAAAATCCGATAAGCTTAAAGCTTTTTTGCACGGAGCAGATAGCTGCTAGCAAGTTCAGTCAGCGAAGTAGAAAGCATACACTTATTCACACAGCAGTTGAGGTATGCCGTATACATACATCTATCTTTACTTTCGAATCATTCTTGCTTGATCCCATCCACGTCAATCGCGTTGCAGTCCATTAATATGCTTCTTGTTGTCTTATTGATACGTTGCCCAACGTGCTTCTGCTAGGCGCCATTATTTTAACAGAGAGGAGAGAGGCACAACCAAAATGGCGCAGTTTATGAAATTGTGGTTCATGCCTTTCACGCTTGAAGTTCCTTGAACATTGCATTGCCAGTTGGCTACTAATGGTCACTGAACATGACTCTATGTTGCTCTTTGCAGGTTGATATTTTCAAGGTCCTTCAATTCTTTGGTGGGCTATAGTCTATTTTCTTTTCTTGAATGCGATTTTTATGTGAAGTTTTGTTCAAGTGCATCATGATGATCATGACCATGTCGGTTTAGGGATGGTTTCCGCTTTGGGAAATAACAATCACGCTGGGATTTACTGCAAATTAATAATATACCAAATGGCAAGTACCAAATTGTCCATGCCCTTTGAACCTTCACAGCTTACAGCTTGCACAATTTTACGCTAAATTACAGCAAGACTAGGGTTGCGAGACGTCCCTTATTTACATCCAGTACTGTGGATTTTGTTAGCGATTTCTGCCCAATTTTGCAAATGTTCCGTACTTTTTCCTCCGTGGCCTGGTATAACCCTAAGGAATACTAAAACACAAGTCATCGATTTGCACCACAAGTGACGTGCCTTCGTTTCAATACTTTCCTCGTCAGGTGAGTAATTCCAGATCACTTCCAAAACACAAGACAAGAATGACAACACAATGACAGTCTCGCCAACTCTTTCTCCTTATGAGAAACTACTTCCAATACAAAGCTAGTGGATGTGTAAATCCAATTAAATTAATGGAAATTCATAGCAAAGGATTAACAGCACTTCTTTGAAAGACGACAGAGCTGGCATGATGCAGAATGAGCGCGACCTGTCATTACAAATAACTCCAACTACAAAAATATGCAACAAATTGGAATTGTGTGGTTACATCTAAACCAGTTCACAACATTTGCAGTAGAGACAGCAGTAACAAATGTATTTTTGCATCCTCGAGTGTTTGTCCATAGCAATTAAGGCCCTGTAGTAGTGGGTCGGACTACGTGAAATGAACGACTGGAAATTAGAAGAAGTTGCCAAAGCTTTTAAACGACTTCGTATTCTCCTTTGATGGACCTCATCAGACAACATGCAAATACAATTCCGAGAATCTGGAAAGAAATATGGAACAAAATCAGTTAATTTCAGGGAGCAGCACAAGAGAAAGAATCTACCACCTTCGACCAGTATAAAGCAGCAATGTTCGTTTGATCCAAATTCTACACAACTACAACTATAATACATTTACATAAAAACAACTAACAGGAACATAGAGGCTCAAACAGCTGAAACTTTGGAACAACATCAAAACAAGACTCCTCTGAAAACGAGAATCAAAGTTCTATAGGCCTACTGCAAAAACACATATTGTTGAAGTGTACTATACAAAAGCTGCACCGTGCATGGAAAAGAAATAGCGAGGGCAACATATCAAAGATGAAAGAGCATTGCACCCCACCTGGATGAAAGCAATCCCAACTCCAACGCCTCCAATCACCAACAGCTTGTCCTTCAAGAATTCTTCAAATTTGCTATGGCAACCCTGCAAGTACAGCAACCCAGCTCTTGCAAATACCACACTAACACGAGTTTCAACAAATAGATGTAGGTAATAGTTTAAAAATGATTTGATATTCAAGGTGAAATGCTACATACATCCTTGTAGGAGTTAGCCACTGTGCACTTGGGGTGTTTGCAGCAAGAGTTGGGGATGCCGTGGGTTGTTGGTGCTGCTGATGTGTGTGGTGCAGCGGTAGTAGAGCCATTGCCGCTTCCATTGCCTGGTGCAGCAGCAGGGGCATTGACGACGGTGTTGTTGCTGCTGCCCTTGTTCCAGTCACTGGCATTGGCATAGCCACAGCAGTGAAGCTGGAATGAAAAGAAGAACGAGTTGGAGCTCAAAACATTGGCCATTTCATGATCACCAATGCAACAAGACGCTGCTTAGTCAAAACCTACTAGCTTGTTGGTTGAAAAAAACGTACCTCTTTCTGGACGAAGTCGAAGAAGTTCCTTGCACCTTCCTTCTGGTAATACTCGTCGAGTCCCCTCTTTAATGTCTTTTCTGAAACTTCTTCCACCTTGCCCTTGTAGACGAAGCCAAGGATTCCTGCAGCCAACTCGAGGATGAAAATGATGGTCAACAACACAGCAAAGGTTGTCACCATGCAGTAATTTTCCTTGATGGCACCGCAGCAGCCCAAGAATCCAATAATGAAGACGACAACACCGACGATGATCAAGAAGATAGCAGCATCGGAGTACTTGTTGTCAGCGAAGGTCAGATACTCGCCATATTTATCGCGGAGGTACGCTCCAACGACAATCAGAACTATGCCACTGATCTGGAAATTTAAAAAAACGAAAAAATCATTTAAATACTGTAGAAGCACAATAGCTACCACACACGGTAAAACTTTACTTGTTCCACTTGAAGCGGCCAGTGTAACAAAATATCTACAAACTACGTTGCCAGCCATGTGATGTCGGGCGTGTCACGTTATCCCACAGAATGGACGCGGGGGAAGTGTGAAAAAAATCCATGTGCTAGCCAAGTTCCTATCTAAAGCACGTGGCCAAAAACGCGACTTTTTCCGTCCTTCTGATTTCGAAAGCCACAAATCATGTCGCAACGTGAAGCAGATGCTAACAAATGAAGTCGCAGAACAAAGTTTCTACGTTTTAGTCTCGGGGAGGGCCCGGCGGTCTGTGTGCAAGACTCCGTGAAACATCCCAGCAACGCCCAGTGCGAAATCCATCACGGGCATCTTCATCACGAGATAATCTGCACGTCCAAGGGAGATTGGATAAGTCATCCAACGAAGGTGGAAAGCAAACTACTGATGAACTTGGCAAAGCGCAGACTTCCATCAGCAGAACAGAAGCATGGCTAACATACACGGGCCTGCCAAAGCAGCGACAACAACTAACAAAATCATGGACAAAACCGCGTACGTGGCGTAACAATGAATCTTGAATATCTCGAAATAAAACAGCAAAAGCCGTCGGCAACTTATTACAAATTTTGAAGAAAACCACGATGCTTCCATGTGAAAGGGCTCAAAACTGTTGCTTTGTCAACTATTTCAACTTAGTGGTAGGCAACACCTGGCGAATTCAGAACTCTCTTCAAACTAACAACAAGACTGCAATTCCCTCAAAGTAGACATTCTGCTATCATGTTCGAATGTTTTATTTCTCGGCCTGTATCAAGCAACAAAGTTGCCAGAGTGCTCCTGCCCTCATGTGAGGATACGAAGCAAAATGCCAACCAAACAGAAATGATTAGACTTACCCAAAATAACAGGTTAAAGAAGAACATAAGATACTTTATGATGCTCATTTTTCCTTCGACAGCCATGTTGAGAAAATTGTAGTGGTATCACAGATAAGGGAATTACAACCAGATCAAACTCCGCCTTGCCACAGAAATGAGAAAGAAACGAAGATGCACAAGGTTACTAAATAAATTCAAGGAGAGGGCGTCTCTAGCCGAAGCGAATAAATTATGCAACAATTCATCCGGTCCAGACCTCTTTGAAATTGATATTAAATTTATGCTGATTACAGCCAATAGAAATTCGTCATTTCAAATGTAATTCTCGTTGCCAAGGTGACGTTTCTAGTCACCTTCCAATTAACATAGCGGATTTTTTTATTCTCAGGATGTGACAAATTTGGTATGCTGACGCTAGAATAAACCAGCGGCAAGCAACCAGCTGGACCGACGACAGAGCTGGGTCTCAAAAAGTGCTGAACAAACAGTTCATCTGTTCATTCTTGGCAACAGACGTCGTTGTTGACAAATGTCTTTCGGTCATGTGAGTTGCCGCTTCCAAGATGGCTTTACCCTGGAACGTGCTGTTTCTCTTTCGCAGGACCGACTGTGAAATCTAAAATGGTGGATCAGTTACTCTCTGAAACGCCCCTTAGAAGTCATGTGAATGCTGGCGTGACTCCAGCGTCTTTTTTAAGAAATAAGCATTCATCCTTGACAATACAACGTCATTTCAGCTCTGTTCCGCATTGTTTTGAAGAACTGAGGGACTTTCCGCAGTTATGTTGTTAGGTGGAGACGGATTAGTTGCTAGGGCGTGGTATTTCGTGCTCTCCTGACAATCACGGGTGGTGCCTTGACGTAGCGTTCAAAGTCCAACTCTTGCTAACGCCAACACGTGCGTTTAGTGGGTTGCCTCATTCTTCCGTGTCTTGTTTACTGCAGGATTATTCTGCGCTATCATTTGTCGTTGCGTAAAACAAGAGTTGTAAAGAAAACCTCACCTGACTTTTGACTGCAGCGTGGAAAGGAATTGATAACCACGTGCGTTAAAATGGTGCTACGCTCAAAACAAACCAAGCGCGTTCTGGTTATGTGGCCTTTACAGCTGTTGTGCAACAAAAGCTTGCTTCAGCACGGGAATCCGGATTTGACTCAACGTTTGCGCAATACTACAGTTTCATTTTTTGGTTATTTTGCAATCAACACTGTCTTGTGCACAGTTTACACCTCTGCTTTGATAGTGTGAGAAGCGTGAGAAGCCAACATAACTGTGCGTGCATTTCAAGTCGATATCGTGCGCTCACGCACTTTCAATCTTTCATGTTCATGATTGTAGAATCTGAATTTGTAGCAGCAGTCTGATCCTAGTTTATTGTTGCTCCTAGTTTTTCTTTCAAACTTTCAAAGTACTGAGATATTTGGAGACAAAAGACAGTGATTTCAGTAGAATATTGCTGAAATGGGCATATTTGCATTAGCATGTAAACAAGGAACTTCCCCTGTACATAACGTCATTTGGCTATTTTCGACATCCAAAAACAAGACGGCCCTGCTGTGCGCATTTACGTTCCTGCTTGCTATGCTTTTTATTTCCCAGAGCTCCCATCAAGTATTGTACATTAGAACGCGTTCCTTTTTATAATTCTAATTATTCATATCATGTTCACCCTTTATATATTGTTTATTGTTGTTATTAATAATCTTAAATTTTGTTGTATCATGTATCTGCTCCGTGGAATTTCTAAGCTTATCGGATTGCAGAACAAATGATAATGATGATAGAAATAGCACTTTTGCTGCTGATGAAGCCAGAGAGCACGCGGTAGGATTCGGGTTTTGGAGTCCGATTGGGATGGTCAGTATCTCAGTATGAGAGTCGGGTGTCATGATCCGGGACTCCGGGTGTAGTCCCGGCCGGACAAACGTCTGGGCCACAGCTATGTATCAAATCCACATAAATCTTGTTTCCATGCTTGCTGCGTTTTACAACAGGCAATGAATAAATAATTGAATTTATCAATTTATCATAACACGTATTATGTATAATGATTTGTGATACGTTTTCCTCGATACATATTTTACTTAGAGTTGTAGCGGGGTCCCCGCGGACCCCGCGAACCTCGCTAACCCCGCATCCTTAGCGGGGTTGGCGGGGATTTTCGCGGGGAGTTACCCGCAACCTGATTTCCTGTAAACCCCGCTCCCCGCAAAGGTTTCCCCGCTTAAAGTGCCTATGACGGATAATTTTTTATTTCGTAAATCGATAGATATGATCCAGAATATGCCTTCTGCAAAAAGAGTTTTTCAATTTGAGCAATATTTAGTACCTTTATGATGCCTTGAAGTTCGGGAATTATTGCGCAATCAATCAAAAATGGTTGTCAAACGAAAGGTGTGAAAGGGGCGGAGAAACAGAACCCATGTCGTTTCCACAAGAGAGCTTACTACGTGGAAAAACCGGTCGTCGCACTTTGCCAGCTTGTTACTCATTCCAGTGGATAGAAATAACTTAGCGATTTCATGGCACTCATGCCGCATGTATTGAGACTACGTCTGCTAAATTTCGTTGCTATAGCTAGCCGAGAACTATTTTAAAATGATTTTTGTATCAAGCCAACTAGTATATTTTATTGCGCTGGCGTCAAGATTACCTCTCCNCCTGCTTGCTATGCTTTTTATTTCCCAGAGCTCCCATCAAGTATTGTACATTAGAACGCGTTCCTTTTTATATAATTCTAATTATTCATATCATGTTCACCCTCTATATATTGTTTATTGTTGTTATTAATAATCTTAAATTTTGTTGTATCATGTATCTGCTCCGTGGGAAAAATTTCTAAGCTTATCGGATTGCAGAACAAATGATAATGATGATAGAAATAGCACTTTTGCTGCTGATGAAGCCAGAGAGCACGCGGTAGGATTCGGGTTTTGGAGTCCAATTGGGATGGTCAGTATCTCAGTATGAGAGTCGGGTGTCATGATCCGGGACTCCGGGTGTAGTCCCGGCCGGACAAACGTCTGGGGCTCTGGGCCACAGCTATGTATCAAATCCACATGAATCTTGTTTCCATGCTTGCTGCGTTTTACAACAGGCAATGAATAAATAATTGAATTTATCAATTTATCATAACACGTATTATGTATAATGATTTGTGATACGTTTTCCTCGATACATTTTTTACTGCTTAGTGCTGTATTTGAAAGCAATATTGTGCTAGCATTGTATGTATTGATCAATACTTCAATAGCTATTGTACAGTGCTCAGGCTTTTGCTCAGGCAAGTTCTAGTGTAAATAAGAATCAATAAAGTGTAAATAAATGTAACATAAGCTATTGACTCAGTAATCAGGACTCTCCGACTAAGCGTCAAGGTAATACAACAGACACATTTTCTTTTAAAGGACATTACTTGTATTGAAAAGGTTCAGAAAAGTTTTACGAAAATTTAACGAGTTTGGCTGATCAGCGACTATTTTAACGGCAATTTAACGAGTTTGGCTGATCAGTGACTATTTTAGCGGCAATTTAACGAGTTATAATAATTATTATAATATTTTACAGAGAGACCACCTGAAAATTTTAACGAGTTTTTAATGAGCATTGCCATTATAACGCCTTTTTCACGAGTTTTTCACAAGGACTTTACGAGTTTGCTGTTTCATAGTGTAAATAGGAAACTGCGCAATGACTTCAACCAATACAAAAACGAGACTGCAGTAACGAAGCACATTCATATACTGTACTGATATTTATTCAGCAGAATTCTTGTCAGGCAACTATATCACAGGAGAGTACAATTAATTTATGCAAGATAGGGTAAATATAAAGTACAGTCAAACATCTATTAGTGGACACCTCTGTAGAGCAGCCACCTGTGTATAAATGAAATTCTTCATAACCCCAAAATGACACTTTCTATAGAAATCAACCTGGACAGAAAAGCCACCTGTCTATAAAGGTCAATTTTCTTAGGTCTCAAAGGTGACCATTATAGACAGGTTTACTGTATTGCCATATCAAGTCTTTTGACACAAATGGTCGCATAAGAAAGGTAATCATTATCATGAATTCTGGAATAAATGTCTCTAGAGTTCAACCGTAAGTGCTGTAAGGCAATGTCCAAAGCGGCGTTGCCCACCTAGATGAGGTTAAGGTTTAGAAGTTCCCAACACTATTTTGTCTTTACCTGGTGTCCTGTTTATCACCTTCAACTTAAAACTTATTCAATTAGAAAATCAATAGAAGGCAGAATTTATCATGCTTCTTTTACATTGTCAATTTTCATTTCCACCATACGGTCTGTAGTTAGCAGTTTAGTTACATAACCAATTTGGGTAGTCCTGAAAGTTCAGAGGCTTGGCTGAACTGTCCAGACTCAAGATAAGCAAACACCAGACAAATAAAATTTTGCATAGACGTTACATGAGCTATAAGTCCTGAAGGTACAGAACTTTTTTAGGTTATTTGATTTGCACGAAAGAAATGACAAACACTGTACCATGACTCAACAATAAACAGCTATTGATATTGTAGTATGATCCACTGAAATGAATAGGAAATATCTTACACAACTGAAATTGAGCAAGACTCCAGGGGTCTTTTTTACTAACGAAGACTAAATATACTGTTGCATATACTAAGTGAAAACTATCAAGACTTACTTCTGAAAATCTGTCTCATGACTACACCATTGTCTGAAACTAACTGTAAATATGAAAACATTAATAAGATAATAATATTGATGATTTTAAATGGGTCATACATCATTCCTGATTGCAAAATTTGTTACACAGAGACATTGAGGTACTTTTGAAGCAGCTGCGCCCATTCTGGATTTTCATTCTTCAACAAATACTCTCCGAATGCTAACATCCCCATGTGCTTGTACGAGCCTTCTGATACAGCTTTGCTGTGTAGACATGATAAGAATTGTGTATACGGTAGATCTTTATTGCAGAGTTTACTATGGTAGAGATGAATGAGACCAGGATCAAACGCGCGGATTAATGTTAATTCACTTTGTACAAACTGGCGATAAACTTTAGCGTCTTCCATTCCCCAACCTTTAATTGAGCTGTCGAATCTAGTAACTCTTAAAAAGTCTTGCTTATAAAAGCATGTCATGCCAAACCCAAAGTCTCGCCAAAATCCATGATCGTCTTTTATTTGCAGTAGTTTGTCGACAGACTCTGGTCCATTCTCACCAAAAACAATCTTTGGATTATATAAGCTAAACACAATTGGATAGTAGATCTTTTTTCCTGGTGATGTATGGAAACGACAACGATCCAGAAACGATTGGCTAAAATGGACATCAACATCACATAAAAATGTTAACACATTGCCACGTTTCCAGCTTTCAATTCCTCTCTGCAAACCCAAGCCGCGACTGAATGGCTCATTAATGTAAATAACCTTATAATTTGAAAATTTGTATGGAGAACATGCCTTGCGTAACATAGTTCTGATCTCCGATGTTTCTTTATGTTTTCCAGGACCAAAGTGTACAATTGTTAAGTAAACACGATTATCTTGAGAAACGCCAACATCCACAAAATTTACTAAGAATGCCTTTAGCTTATCCAATCGTCCCGATAAGGCCATTACAAAATGAACTATTTCTCTATTCTGATCCAAAAATTCTGGCTTTCCAAGCATTCTGAGTGGACCAAATGGTCGAGCAATTTTGACACGTCGAAATATATTTGGCGAGCTGCTCCTAAAGTACATGTCGTAAACAGCACCCAGAAGTTTATCTGTACGAGTAATAGCTGTGTGTATTTGCTCCGTTCGCACAGGTTCAACTAATCCTTCAACATCTTCGTTTAGGGATCTCACAGCAAATTGCTTCACTTCATCCCATTCATGCTTTCCTCTTCCATATGGAAATGATGCTGGTTTCTTGGCAACACTTGTTGAACCACCATAAATTCCAACTCCAGACAAAGTATCAAACGGAATAACTTCAAATTCATTCATGGGACGGAAAGAATTAAGAAAATTCGCTTCACTCAACGAGCTTTTATCGCTGGAAAGATCCTGAGAAATCAATACCTGTTCGAGGTGCTTCAGTCTGTTCAACCTTTCACGTAAAGATTTCACTTCGCGAAGTAGCACTTCAACTCTTATTGTAAGGTCTTCATTTTTCATGGCAAGGTTATGACATTCTAAACTCGAGTTTGGTTTATAACTTTCTTTCGAAGCCACGCTCTGCCTTTCGTGTGCAAGGGACACATCTCCACTTGTCTTGTTTGTACAGTGGAATATACAGATTATGGCGAAGAAGAACAACACTGAACCAGCAGCGATCCAACGCTGCAGGTTACGGTTTCTCATATCTCCATTTCACAACAGTAATCAGTAAAAATCACAATGAATCATTCACAATAATGCCGGGATGTAAATCGTTAATGAAAACTAAATCTGGCATCAAAGATCAATGAACAAACACAAACTGAAATTGGGCAAATTGTTACCTCATCCTCGCTTTTGAAGACGCCTATGAGAGGCCCATTGAACAGGCCTTCTCCGGACTTGAAAACCAAACCAAAATCAGCAAACTGCAAAGTTTGAGTTCAGTAACTTCAGACTGTCTTCAGTTCAGCTGCTCATTACTTCAGTTACTAGAGGAATTTGTCACGTATCAGCCAACTGCAAATTTTGAGTTCAGCTGTTCAGTGCTACAGGAGTTTGCCACGTTGCAGCTCTACATTATTCTTGATGAAAGTTGTAGCTCTTGTCAGGTGAGACTTAGGCCTATCATCATCGTTAGGCCTACACTTTAACATCATAACATGTGAACATGGTGAGGGTTGCCAACAGAGCTGTAACAATTACTTTTAAAAAGTAACTAATTACAATTAAACGTTACATCTCCAAAAAGTAATTAATTACAGTTACAAATTACTTTTTCCAAAAGTAACGAATTACAATTACAAAATACTTTATTTCAAAAGTAATCGTTACAAATTACCTTTAACGTTTATGTTGTTCTATACTGCGTATTACTATGTTATAAATAATATAATAATAGTTACTTTATACCCTAACCCTTACTATGTTATACAGCACAGTGT